>JANSVI020001142.1:19823-30236 GCA_025434765.2 Erythroxylum kapplerianum | reverse complement strand
AAGATGAAGTCATCACAGAAGAAACAAAAAGGCAGAAGAAGCAAAACATAGAAGAAGATGACATCATCACAGAAGAAGCAAAACACAGAAAAAAGATGATGTCATCACAGAAAAAACATAGAAGAAGATGACGTCATCACAGAAAAAGCAAAAGGCAAAAGAAGCAAAACATAGAAGAAGATGACGTCATCACAGAAGAAACATAAAAGAAGATGACGTCATCATAGAAGAAGCAAAAGCAAAAGAAGCAAATCATAAAAGATACAAAACATAGAATAAGCGAAAAGACAAAAGATACATCTTCCTTTACAAGGACCATAACTTTCAGCCTAGAAGTCCAAAAATTCTATACTATATATCATTGGAAAGCTAAAAGAAAGATCTACAACTTTCTAGAAAAAAACTTTCTTTAATCTAGCCTAGATTGATCCAGAATTGCCCTCAAATTCAGAACACGAATTTACATTCATCCAATGTACTGCACCCAATTCTCAATGTCATGACAAATTTTGAGATTCTTAAAGACAGAATTTAAATTCGATATCTTCATAAGAAAGTTAGTCATATGTTTCTAGTTTAATCCAAATTAAGAATCATCTCATTTGGATAACTAGAAAAAAAGTTATGGCTAAAAGACTGAAGCGTACTCCGTGAAAATTTTCCAGATCAACCACCTATTTTGTTTTACAATCTTTCCTTAACACAAATCATACTAAGATCACCTTTTCTACTTCATTTACTCATCATTCTCAACTCTATTTCAAATAAATATTATCCATAACGAAAATATAGTCCATGATTAATCATAAACACCAATAACAGAACATACATATATATACATATTCTTCATCAACTTAGTACACAAATTCAACTTCATTTTTGCTTTCATTTTACTTCTAACTTTCTCCTTAATTCTTCCCATTTCGAAATCTCTTATCCACTAAAAACACCAAAGCAAAACTTGGACATATCCTCATTTCTCATTCACTACTTTACCCTTGCCTATCATTTCTTGGTTCAAGAATTTTCATTCATTTGTTCTTTACTCATAGCTAATCACCAAAATTTCTTATTTCCTGTTCTAACTTCTAAGAAACGTTTAGGGTCCAACAAATAAGAAGATAAGACATTGTCTACAATCTTTGGAATGTCTAGCTGCAACATTAAGGAGGAATGACTTATAAACTCAGGTTGCATATATCATATCACCCATGATGAATCCATTTTTAAGGCCCATAAAAGATAAAAGTATCCTACATCAATATGAAAAGAAAGTGATCACTTGCTATCAAAACAAAACACATTTAGATATCAAATTGATTTCTAAAGTGTTATTTATAGCAAGTTTGGATCAAAATCTTGTTAGTGTGGATCCATTAGTTGACAAAGGTTGTATCATACACTTTTCTAAAGATGATTGCATGATATTTAATCCAAATGCAGCTAACATGTTGAGAGTATGAATAAAAAAACAAGTTATTCTATATTTCAAGTTAGATAACTAATGCTAATCTATTAGACCATTCAAGTAATAATTTTTATGGAGATATAACACAATCTAAATTAAGAATTCCATCTGATCCTAATGTTACATGTTTTGGTGTATATTATGTAGGAAATTTCTGTATCTTACTATCTTTTCTATAATATCCAAAGTGATTTAATTCTTTTTGTTCAACCGGTCTATAATTAAATACCATTCTTCTTTTGCCTCATTTTTGTTCTAAATGGTTATTTACACAGAAGGCTAGAGCAAAATGTTTACTTATACTTAGTGCTATTAATTGTTTGTGTAATAATTATGAACATTTAGTGATAAATTCTTTAACATCTTGTTGTGTATATAAGATATATTTTTTCATATCGATTTCCTACGTAGGATCTTATTGATAATCCTCCAAAATACGACTTTGATTAGTGTCTTATCAGTCAACTCAACCTACATTGCCTCGAAGGGGTTTACAATCAATGCATCAAAATTACCCAAGAATCAATGATCAAGTTGAATTACAAAGGACCCAACGTATTGATGACATCGAGCTATAGGACAAATATCTCCAAAGATTCACTTTAGATTATCAAGCAAGTGGAAGAATTAATTTCAACATTTTTAGGAGGATTCACCACTCTATCAGAAGATTGGAAAAATGCAATTTGTTAACAATTCCATCAAGAATTAAATTGTTTTGGATATTACAGAAAAGATAGTAAGATAAGAAAATTTCCTACATAATACACATCAAAACATGTAACATAAGAAAAAAGTTTGAAAAATAGGTTATAATTGTTATGTTTGATAAAAACACACCTAAGCACAACAATAATGATGATAATAATTTTGAAAATTTTAAAGAAAGAGGCTAAAAGTACAAGTTTGAATAATTTTGAGTTGTTAAACTAATAGAGATAAAACTGGTGAAAATTTTGAAGACTTTGAAAAAAAAAATCAAGTTATACTCCATTTTAAAAGCAATAAAAAAGGTTGTGAATCTTTATCCTAAATTTAATAAAGGATCAAGGTAGAGGGATAAATTTTTTAGTGAATATTCATGATAAATGTAATAAGAAAAGATTAAAGCAATTTCGTTATGTGAATACTGTGAAAAAGAAAATGTAGAATGCTTGGAATGCTTGCCAATACTCATATGTAAAGATAATAGTCAAACAAAATAACAAAAAGAAGTTGAGTGGTGAAATAAAGTTGCCCCATTGCTAATCAAAGGAGGAAGTTGTAGCCATGATAAGCAAAGTCCTTTACAGGTTGAGAAGAAAAAAAAAAGCATAGTGTTTCAAGTAAAATGATCAAGGAGGAGTGTTGGAATTGATGCTTTCTCTTGAAACGTTAGTCTATGATCCCTCAAGTTCTAATTTAGCTTGTTTCGATAAGTTTGTAAAAGAACACGAGCAAAAAGACACATGTGTTAATTTGATCATGATAACATATTGTAACCATTAAAAATAAGAATTTGTAGCTTAGTTACAAATTAGTAAGGATGATTGAAGTTTAAATACGCTTATGACAATAAAAGTATGATTTATTTTGTAAATTGCTTTTGCTTATTTATTAGAAAATAGTGTTTATGTGATAAAAGAGTGGTCAGATATGTGTCATACTCTCTAAAAGTCAACATACATAGTGCACAAGGCTCATTGCTTTGCGGAGGTCTGGGAAGAGTTATAATGTACGTAGGTTTCCCTTTGTATTTTTATAAAGAGACTAATTCGGTGACTCGCACCTGTGAGCTTATGGTCATAAAGGAATAACTTTACTAGTTGTCCCAAAGTTCACCCTCATACTCTCTATCATATGTAAATATATTTTATGTAATAAAAATATATGCATGTCTTTAAGTCCAAATGAAAAATTGTGGTAAACTTATTCTTTCTCTTCTTCTATTCCAGTTCAAATTTTATTCCGGAGCACAAAACCCATTTAAATTTTGACATTCTCTTTTTTAATAATCTCATAATTTTCAATAATAAAATCTTTGAAAGAAAAGAAGAAACAATGTGCTTAATGAAAATGAATAAGAGCTTGACAATTAAATAATAAGAGCTCTTTTAGATTAGAATTTAGTTTAATCTTTTTATATCTTGTAATTTATTTTTAGTAAGTATAAATTGATTTTTTAATCTTCCTTAGTAATTTCTCTTAATTTTTAGATTGTTTAAATCTTATTTACTTAAAATTATATATCTTTCTGTTCCATGAAAAAAATTTAGTTACTTTCTTTCTTATTAAATTCTCTTCATCATAAATTTCTTATGGGTTTAAAAAGCAAACATTTTTAACATCACTCTCTCATTTTTTTATAATTGATCCTAAGTGTCTTTTAAATAAAAATTAAATTAATTATTATTTTTATAAAGTCTTACTTCTTCTTACGAAGTTAAAATTAAAGCTCGAACTTCTTTTTTTGTTTTGACCAATTAATTTTAATGCAATTTTTATTTTTATCCTTAAATAAAATAAAATAGTATCTCCTTCATTTTTAATAAAAAATGACGCTCTTTGGGATGTAGAATAATTAAAAATCCGCTTCAACATCATATTTTTTTTTCATTTATTGAATGTTTACATGTCACTTAAGTGTAAGGTTCCAAACATTTGATAATAACATTATCTTTAAGCCCAAGTGGAGTATATACAATAAATTTCTTCATCATCATCAACACGAACATCCAGTTGAAATTCTGTTGAGAGTACATACAATAAGGGGGCGTTTGGTTTGAGCACGAGGTTGACTATGAATATGAGTATAATAGTAGAAGGGGATGAGAATGGGTATGAAAAATAAAAAAAATGATGTTTGGTTTGTAACTTGGGTTTATGTATTAATACCAGTAATGTTGTTTGGTTTGTTGCATTAATGGAAATAAAAGATAATATATTATCATTTTTGCCCTAAATAAAAATGAAAACAATTTGCTCTTAATATGTTTATTGGGGCTATCTCTATATGTTTGTAAAAAAACCAAACAATTTTCATCAATGGGAATGAAAATTGCGATCAAGGAATTTCATCGCAATTTTTAAGCATTAGATAAGGATAAGGAAGTAAGGAGATCGTAAAAAATTGAGAGGCGATAAGGAAGTAAAGAGGATGGTAGGGCAAAGATTGGGGATAAAAAAGTAAAAAAATAAACGTAATAAAAACTTAGATTGGAATGAAAACTCGAAATCCACTCCCTTGGTGGGTTCAGTAGATTCACAAATTTAATGGAATAAATCCATTGCCTTGGAATTGAAAACCCCAAAATAAACACTATTTTTTACAATTATTCCATTCCTTCATTCCCAAACTCTCAAACCAAATGTCCCCTGAATGTTGATGCCTTCCATTCAATTCGTAACCCACTACGAGTAAAAAGCTTCTTTCTTATGAAAAATTTAATTTAATTAATATATAAATTAAAGTTCATCAACTTTGAAATAATTGTACACTAAAATATATATCGGACATGATCTTTCTATCCGGTAGTGGCAAGATTGTGTATTACTGGGATTTTTCAAATTTTGCACTTCTACTTGATTTTCACTTGGTGGTGTTGATGTTATTGTTAATAACCAATTTTAAAGTATTCAACATTTTAAAATTAAAATTTTGGTGTATAAATTTAAAATTTTCATATTTTTGTCAATTACAATAAAACTTACAATAAAATTTGTAAATTTTATTATATTTGTTTAAAACTGTATACGTCTAAATGACACAGGCATAAGATCAATTTGTATATATGCCCAATTGTCTTTGAATGCTTAAGATCGATACAAATCTTAAGACATTTACATGTATTATGATAATATACGATAGCATGTATTACCGAGGATAAACGATGATCATCTTTATCGATGAATCATGATACTGCCATAATACATCAAATTTATATATGAATTATAAATTATAAAAAACATATTTGATGGAATTATTATTATTATTATTATTATTATTATTATTATTATTATTATTATTTATTTTTCCCCTCTCTTTATATGGGTCATTTGAAGTTAAGGATAAGACTGTGTATTATCGGACCTCCTCAGATCTCACATTAGTGAAATTTTTACTAAATATTGTTATTGTTGTATGTTTCTTTTGTATAATCAGCTCTTTGTTAGGCCTGCTATTAGCAGCTTGGTCGCTTTTTGAAAACTATTTCTTCCATCCAATGTTAACAGGAAATGCTTGAAAATTCCTTTTAAGCTTGAATAAAATTGCCACCAAAATTGTTAAGGTTGCTTTGTGTTTAGCATCTTTTGCACAAGTTTTATGCTTTCTAATGATTGCTGTGTCATGTGCACAGCCTACTTGAGCTACCTGAAAGTTGATTGCTTAGGTTTTGAACTCTTGAGGTATTCCATGCATCATTGGTGTTGTCTTCAATTTTGGAGTTCATTTTATTACCATATTTGCTTATTTTTATTACCAGATTCTCCCTTTTTCTTGTGGCTTCGATCTAAATAGGACAGGCAAACTAGATTCCGTAAATTTTGGATTTAATTTTCACTAGTAGATTCTGCCTTTTGTATGGCTTAGTTCTAAAATAGACATCCATTTTGTGCAAGGTATAGACGAGCTGGTAAGAAATCCGGGACCGACTGAAGAATTAAACTTGAGACTTTGGAGTTGATAGTTCACTCTGCACAAGATGTGACAAAACTGTCCTTATTGCTTCTGATCTTTGTTTATGCTTCTGCCGTGAATAAGATGAGATTTAAGTTTTATCACAATTGTACCGTTTATCTTTTCAATTGATTAAATAAAGTAGTGGTCTTATGTTCAAGTAATGGCATCCTTATTTAATCTGGCAATCAGGCATCTTCCACATGAAGTACAGACAAAATAGCGACAGATTTTGATTGGGGGGTGAAAAAGAAAAATTTGCATTTACGTATAACTTTTCTGCATAAGAAGATAGTTACAATTTACTACTGTTGACTAGGAGACCTTGGAGATGTGTCAAATTAAGGAAGACAAGACGCCAAAAAAAAAAAAAAAACCCAATTACAAGCCTGCAGTGTTATTGATGTTCTCCAAGGAAACCACAGCACCAGATTTAAACTCACTCGATGCTTGTGAACGTGACGTAAGAATATAAATGACCCAAAAGTGTAGGCATACAAGATAAACCAAAGACCATAATTTTGCAGCAGGATTTCTTCTTAAAAACACTGCGCCAGCCAAAAATATTGCATCTAACTGCAGAAGCAAAGATCCCAGCTGTTTCTTTCCTGTGTGTATTTTTTCTTCAAATAATGGCCTCAACTTTGATTCAGACAAGTCCCTTGTTCCTGATTCTATATCGTTCGAGCTCATCATTGACTTATTTTCTTCCAGCAACCTTGAAACTGCCTGCAAAACCGTCATGAAAAGAAATGCAATGACAAAAATCAATTGGCCATCTTTTGTCGCCAATGGTAATAATATTGATACTTTGGTAAGAGTATACCTCAATTCTAAAAAGAAGAGTTGCCTTCTCTGAGGAGAGAGCCTCAACCTGGTTAAATATGCAGATTTAAGCTGTTAGTATCGTATAAGCTTGTAATTGTTTTGTGAACATATATATAGCAGAACAATTGTGAATAAGTAAACCATCTAACATAAATCTCAATCATAGCTCTGCAACAAAATGAATCATAATTAATCATTAATCTCAAACCCTTGTTTGATCCTTTAATATAAAGGTTGAAGTTTTGTAATCTTTTCCTGTCAATGAGAACAAGTGAAACACTGTTTTTCTGAACGTTAACATGAAAAGCAATCAAGTGCGCAGCTTTTGAAATCTTTGGACACAATAAGGTATATGAATTATTAAAAGAAAATGAAGATAGTTCCTCATAGTATGGTCTGAATAGAATATGAATCCCAAAGATGTAGCAAGATAAATTCATGCAATAAATTGCAGTGATCAATCCTTTTGGTTCACTGTAGTTGCATATATATCATATATCAACCAGTATTAAATTTCATCTTCCCGCTTTGTTTTCTCAGTGCGCAAACACTGAAGCTTGCACGCTCATGTGATTGCATTCTTGAAAAATATCTAAACGAAATTCACAAACTACTCTCTTGGGGTCAGGAAAGGGACTAGCTGTTAATTGAATCTTCAAAGCCATCACTACTTCAAAGGTACTAGATGCCAACCCTCAAAGGTAGACGTTACTAAGAAGAACATTTAACATGAAAACCTGGGCCTGTTTCTGAATTAGATGATCAGTCAACTGATTTAGCCTTCTCTTGAGTTCAATTTCTACTTCTGTCGGATCCTCCATCTCCTTTCTTGTCATTTCAATATTCACTTCCAGCTTCTTTGCCTGGAGTACAATATAACAGAATAAATTTGTAAATTTAAGTGACCAAATGAAGCAGATCCATGCTGTGATGGAAACAAACATAAATAGAATGATCCACTCTAGATATAACAACTAGCAGCATGAACCACTATGTATTTGTCAATCTTGGCATCCACAATCATCTACTGCCACTAGTGAAGAACATTTTCCTTAACGTTGTGCTTCGCTTGACACCAAAAAAAATGACCTTTGCATTGGGATAGCAAAGCCTTTCCTAAAGCTCATACATTAGCTTTGTCCGCAGAAAATAAAGGTGTTAACAAGTTGAACTATTCATAATAGGGATTGCAAGTTAAACTGCGTTATTTTATATATCTGCAATTGCATTAACTCTCAGCAAGAACTTAAAAGCGAAAAAACAAACTAAAATCTAAACAAAAGCTCTAGTTTTAGGAAATTGAGTTATAAAACATAGCATAATGCTTTCTGCAAGCATTAAAAGAAGACTAGGGTGTCATATCAACGGTGCACACATATGGAGCAACTTTAAATTGAGGAATATAGCGTCAAACCATTTGAGCTTAACCTGATCTTCCAATTTTGTAATTTTATCCATTAGGCAAGAATACTCTGCTTCAAGTGCTTCACGTTCAAGTTCAGCTCCTTTGGAAGCTGCCAACTAAAAGTTCAGGAAAAAAAAAAAAGTTAAAACGGGCCAAGTTTTATGCAGCACCATGAAAGCACTGGAATGCCCTCTAGATCCCAGCTAATAGACAGAGATCATAACTGCAAAATTTTACCCACTTGATTCAGGTAAGTTCCAGAAAAATGTGTCTTCGAGATTCTCCTCCTTACTTCTACAATGAAAAAAAGCTTAGGTAATGCATAAACAAATTTAGAACAAAACAAAAGATATAATACCCTCTCATCTATCATCTGAAGTTAGTATAATAAAACAATTCAATGAATGCTAAAATTCATTCATAATTGGAATTTACTTAGGTAGATTGCACAGGTTGCACTCATAAAATATCAGGAATAAATGATAAATATTTAGGTTCTTTTACAAATTCTTCTCTTCAGATTCATGATTGCAAAAGATAAAAGTAGACCACAGTGATTATCTAAGTTTGAAACTCGATAAGGTAAATGTATTTTCACTAGACACATCTCCCCTTCCCTCTATATATCATCCATTTTACAAAAGCATGCATAAGAAACCAAGCTTGACATGCAAAAAATTTGACTAATTAATAAGAAAACCTCCTTCATTGAAACAAAGGTGCAAAAGAAAATATAAAATTTCCAAAAGAAAACCAGCTCCTATAATTGTTAAAATCACCTCTGTTCAACTTTGGAAATTTGATTCTTGTTTCTTGTATTCTCAAGTTTCATCTCACATATCAGTTCAATTGGTTGCTCTAGTACTACTGCAACTAAAAATGTATAGCACAATCAATTCTACCTGGAAATGTTTGCACAATAGTATGCTATAGATAGAAACAAAAAAAGAAGAAGAAAAGATTGTCTCTGCATTAGTCTAAACAGTAAAATCCAATATAGCACACCTTCAAGGGCCACTTCTTTTAACTCAAACTGTTGTCGTAGTTCAGCAACTTGATTCATCTGGTCAGTAAAAGATGAAACAGTTAGTAAACTTGCAAGCAAGCAAGCAAGTTTGTCAGAGTAAGGACAGCTCAAAAATATCAACGCCAAATGGAATGAGCTTTTGTTCTCACTCTCCTACACTAAGTGAATCCTTCAGTTGTCCATATGATCAAGCATTTATCACTAGACAAACCCAAATATAAGACAATGCAGGGAATATAAACAAAGAATAATAATTGATAATGATGCTCATAATAGTAGTTAATGTTGAGTACAACTTCAAAGAATAATAGGAATAACAAGAAACAAAACATAAAAGGTAGATGGTGAAAAATGGTTGGTGTATTTATCGACAATAAATGGAGACAGACCAGACAATGTATAATATTAAAAAAGCAAAAAAATCACGATGAGGCAGACAACAATGGACATAAATAGATAGATTTAGGAGAACACAAAAAACATAAAATGCAAATAACAATGACCTACCATGATAAAATGTCGTCTGAGGAAGAACATACAATGAAGAAGATGGAAGATGTGCGGGATGAGGGATGAGGATGTGTCGGAAAAAATGGGAGATTAGGGATTAGGGAAGAGGAAAATAGGATTGTGTCGAAAGAAGATGCGAGAAGAGCGTGAAGATTGAAGTGTGGTGATGTCTATGAGTAAGAGGGATTAAGGATTTGGGGAGAGGAAGAGGACAAATGGTGCGCTTGGGAAGAGGAAGGCTACATATCGCTTGTGAAAAATGCATCATTTCTATCTAGATGCAACATTTGTGGACATGATGTGGGATCCAGGAATGAAGAAATGGAAAGGTAAAATTTTCGGTGTATCCTTTTGTGTATTGGCATAAGTTTTGTAAAAACAAGTGCTAGATTTTTGTTTCAAAGAATCAAATTTCGGTTTTACTAAAATACTAAGTGCTGGTTTTTTATTTTCATGAAATGAGCTTCGGTTTTAATGAAAACTAGTGCTGGAATTTTTTGTCAAAACAAAGATTTGGT
>JANSVI020001091.1:66862-80358 GCA_025434765.2 Erythroxylum kapplerianum | reverse complement strand
TTTAATATAAAGTATATATGAATTAATTAAAAATAATGATTTTATTTTACTTTTATAAATAAATAAATAAAAATCATTATATAAATATAAATGAATTTAGTTAATAACTAAATTATTGTGGTATATTTATTAAAAATAATTTGATGTAGAATGGTTGGAATAATACCAAATTTGATGTAAAAATATTCTTAGAATATTCTCTTTCATACTAAATTTGGTGTAAAATTTTAGTGGAATGTTTGGTTGGAGATGGCCTAAGCACACACCAAAGCAAAGAAGATACCAATAAGGTTAAAACAATCGAACAAAACATGACTAATTGACCAAATATTTGATGTAGAAATCCGAAAACTAGCAATGAATTGTAAGTCAATATATATATGGAATAGTATATCGAAACGAACCTGATAGGAGATGATCGAAGATCAGACAGAGTCTCGAAGATCTGATGACAGAGAGAAAACTAGAGAAGTTATGGACATAAAGAGAATTGAGAAGCAGAGAAGAGTCTGAATTTGGACTCGTAGCGTTCAAAATAACCGATGGGTTTGTACATATACAAACAAGAATTCACATTGAATAAAAAATGACTAAAACTCTATTAAGAAGAAAAAGAGAATAGTATAACGAAACGAACCTGATGGAAGATGGCCGGAGATCGGACCGAGTCTCAGAGATTAGAGAATTAGAAAAATTATAGAGCTGAGAGAGAATTGAGAAGCAGTGAAAAGTCTGGATTTAAACTCGAAATGTTCAAAACGACTGGTGAGTTCGTATACATACATAAAAAGAGAAAATTAGATTTTTTAATTTTCAATATTCAAAAATTAACATTTTGCAAGTCTTTTTTTAACCTTTTAATTTCTAATTTCACTTCGCTGATCAATAAGAGGAATCAAATTGTAAAGTAGGAGTCCTTTGCACAGGTTTATACTCTGCAGCACACAATTCGTCGGCTGTGAACACTTTACACTGACTTTTGAGAATGATTCAAAGGTCAACCTTTTGTCGTCGGCTCTTAGAATTGACTTCACAATATCTTTAAAAAAGAGATGTTCTACTGTGCACAAAGAACAAATGTTGCAGAAAGAAAGGGGGGTTTGTTCGTACAGCAATTTAAGTTTGACTCTCAAAATCAATCAGACAAATTTCTGGAAATGGCGGTTCAAGGTTAAGACCTGACTCCCGTCTTCCAAAACCCTTTTATCATCTTAACTTCCCGAAAGTGGTTGACTTTGATGAATTGAGAGTGCCGCTTAACCAACATAACTGCTCTTTTAGATAACAACATTTAATTTCGTACCAAGAGAAAGTATCATATATAAGAAGTCAAATCTCATCATTTCAGGGTTAAAAGTGTAAATTTGGCTATTCCATGCTATTCAAATTAAGTATTGTTTGATTTATTTTAAAAATTCTCAATTTTTAAAAATATTTTGAATATTTTCAAAATCTTTAATTTCATACTTTTTTAATACAATAATTTCAACTCGACTAACGCGCGGACTAACAAAAACACAAATTAAAATTATTATCTCAAAAAATTAATCTTTGTTCATACATTGACTTCTGCAGTACGAAATGAGCCACTTCAAATAGGTTTCTTGCTCCAACCTATAATACGATTAATCCAACATGGACTATATGAGCTCCCAATAGTTTACAGGATAAATTAATAAGTCAGGCATTTCTAACTCACCAAGCGAAACTGGTAATTTCTTGATCACGACCAGCTAAGCTAAAGTTTCATTGAAGAGTGTTTCCACGGAGTAGAACCTTCACAGAGAATAAAGGTTTTCATGAGGCTCATCTTGAGCTACCATCCAAGCACGAATATCTTTACTTAAAGAGAATATTTTTGGTGTAGAAAGTTTCAAATTTAGGATCTTTTGCTATACGGATTTCCTGAGAAACGAAGTTATAGACACGTAGGTTAAGAGCCAAACCGAGCTCATCCATAAACCAGTCAGATTTGCTCTCGCATTTTTATCTAATCAATAAAAAAATTAACAGGTTCGATCGGTTCAATTATAAAAATATCGAACATTGAGTTTTTCTATTTTTCAATTCTATTTTTAACTTTTGGTATAATTCATTTTAATAATTTTTGTTTTTAAAAATTTTAATTTTTGTAAATTAATAAGATCGTATAAATTATAATAAATTAAATAATTTTCACTTAGTAATTATTTTTTAATTAAACTTCAAATTTTTTAATAGATGACGACAATCTCTTTCATCCATTTTTGTTAATTTTTTAATTTATTCAATTTTAATTAATTTTATAACAATTTAATACCGATTGAACTTTTTTGACCTTGCGGTTTTTAAGCATTGCTTTTGTATGTTACAATTTAGCCCTTATAGATAAATTACTATATATCCCCAGTTGCTTCCAAATTGTTCTTTTCAATCTAATGGTTAGATTATCCACTATTGCGTAACCCTTTCACATTTCTACGTTATCGTTGTTACTTACACGTTTACCTCTTCTCTTCTTCCGTATCTGTATCGTTGTCGTTATCCGTATTTGTATCTGGTTCAAGATCACTAATAGTAAGTTTGGTAGCTCCGTCCTGAAAATCACGAAGTCAAAGAAGGCTCCATTGCTTTTGATTTTAACCACGGCAAGGCAGCGAAAGGCTTCCTCTTCTCTTTTCTGCTTCTTCCTCCTCTTCTTCTTCATCTCTTGCTCTTTCACTCCAACCAAACAACACGCAATTTCCTTTACTGTGGTAGTTAACTCACCTAAAATGGTGTTAACTTCCCTAACTTACTTACTCCTACCAAACACTTGTGTATCCTTTTTTCTTTCTTTGACATCATCTCTGAGCTCGCTTCTAGTTGTATCGTCATATGCCTGATAGATACATTACTGCATATGAATATGAATAAACCAGCTCAATCAATGTTAATGTATAGTTTTGAATTTTTGAATTTAAATTTCTAATATTTTGAACTTTTTAATTAAATTTCCATATTTTTTAAATTACGCGATTCAATATAAAAATATTTTTTGTGAATATTTTATCAAAAACAATTGAAGAATAATAGTAAAATTTGATATTTAAAAAAAGTTACATAACATCTTACCTACTTATGCGCTCTCGATCGAGCCTATCATATAGAGTTTGTTTAATACGAAGTATCAAGTTGGCGTGATTTATAGACTATTGCGACAATCTGGAGATTTACCTGGTACGCTTCTAAAGAATAGCGACTGCCGGTTCCTCCGTTTAAAAAAAATGTGAGATTTTTAATTGAATAGAATGAATTATAATGGATTGAAATATAAATGGATGTAATATTAGAAAATTGTTGTTTGAAAGGGATGAAATAATTTATAATCTAATATAGTGAAATATTGTTTAAAATAAAAGTTCATAATGTAATATAGTGAAAAGTTGTTTGTCATTTTATATTCCATCAAAAACTTCCAAATCTTTCTTATTTTTTACATTTTAAGATGGATTGGACTGTAATATGAAACTCTCATTTTCTATCTCGTTCTATTCCATTTCATTCCTTTATAAACCCTCATCTTAAATGATAGAATAATATTCTATTCCATTTTATTAATAAGCTATCAACCAAACATAGCCTAAAATGTTATATAGATGAAGATGAAAAGACATTTAACCCTTCCACATATTAATTTTATATTGTTTTATTAAGAGGACTAAGTTCAACAAACCACTATTTAAACCACAAGTTTCATTAAGCTAAATACTAGTGTTTAAAAATCATATCAGAACTTAGGTTTAAGGTTTTAAAAATTTAACTGGCATTAGACTATCATAAAATTGGCTAAAGATTAAATAAAATTAAAGAATTTAAAATATAATTAAAAAAGATTGTTCTTATTTACAAAAAATTCTAAGTTTAATTAAAAAAGAGATTATTAAATGAAAATTAATTAACTTATTTTAATTTATATGATTTTATAAATTTACAAAAATCAACCGATTCGTTAATAACTAGGCCAATTTTTAATAACAAAAGTTGTTAAAATAAATTAGATAAAAAAATTAAAAACTGAACTAAAATATGAATTTTTAATAAAACCACATAAGCAAGCTCCTCCTTACCAAAAGAAAATTTCGGGACATAATTACTTGTGTCAGTTCCACATAGATGTGTGGATGAGATGAATTAAAATAGGATTGGAATAACAAAACTGACACAGGTGATTTCATTTGAAATATTTCTACGATATTACTGTCCTTTTGGGATGATTTCAGGATAACGTCAAGTCCAGGAAGTAAGTCCCTCTTATTTAATCTCAGTTTTACATATAAATTTGTGAAATAATATTAGGGGTAAAAGTATAAATTTATATTATTAATTTAAATTTTCGTTATAATTTTTATTTTAAAAATCATTTATTAATAATAATCAAATAGGCCTTTCGAATAGTTAATTTCCTCTTAACTTGATTTCAATTTTACTTATAAGATAATATTGAATTATGCTATAACTTAAATACTATTTATAATATTTATATAAATAGAAATTATTAGTTAATTTTCCATTTCCAGCATTTCTATTTTTGGCTTTACAATTCTAGCAATCCTCCTATGATTTCCTTCCACAACGAGCTCAATGTTCAAACAAAGACATGGACAAAGTGTACAAAGTTGTCTCAACGACTTCGAAGCCTACCAAACTAATGTGTTATTATTACCAAAACCTGTTCTTTATAGCGTAGTACGTTACTATACCACAAAGTTATGTTGGTAAACAAGCATATGAAGACTAGCTCAAGCTGGTGTTTTTTTGTAAAACCTCTTTCTGGTCTGGGAAAAAAAAAAAGTCGGCTACCCTCCCAATAGCCCTTTCGTCTCAATCTCTAACATTCAATTTCCATACCTTTATGTGTCATAAGTAACATTCTTTGTGCAGCCATTATCATTACTGCTCTCAAACCTGGAAAAAGCTCCACCAGTTTCCTCTATATATATAGGGTTGTGCACTTTAGGACAAAGCATTCCTGACAAGTCTGTTCTGTTTCCTGTTCTTGGAAAGATTGAGAAACATGAACCCACCAAGCTTTCTGCTCTCGTTTTTCCTCGTACTAACCTATTTCACCTCCTGCCTTGGCGTTTACGATGAGAAGAACTCACACACCGTTAGTTACCATTCATTGCCAGCATCTTCAAGTCTGCTAGACAGGAAGTCCAGGACTTCCAACAGGCATCGACAACAAGCAAGTGGTTATGCAAGTTCAGTGAACGTTGATGAGTTTGGGGCTAAAGCAGATGGAAGTGACGATAGTGAGGTTAGCAAATGAAGAGTTCCTTCAGGTTCTTAATGTCACAGATTGTTTCTTGATTCTGAAGTTTCCAAATCGTAACGTGTTCTCAGGCATTTAAGAAAGCTTGGAACAAGGGTTGTTCTTCTTCAGGAGATGTTGTTATTATCGTTCCTAAGAACAGGATATACACTCTCAAACCAGTCACCTTTTCAGGTCCTTGCAAATCAAGGATTATATTTAAGGTGAGCCCTTAATAATGAAATGTTGTAATACCTTAAAAAGGATTCATCAGTTTCGTTTTTTCAACATTTAAGAACAGAACAAACGGGCAGATCTCTCAATTAATAACTTTGAATTTTGCAATCCTAGATTTACGGAACGATCAAGGCTTCTGCAAAAACAGGAGACTACGCAAGAGACAGGAGTCATTGGATAGTGTTTCAGAATGTGGAGAATTTCAGGGTTAAAGGTGGTGGAACCATCAATGGCAGTGGAAAAATATGGTGGAAAAACTCCTGTAAAATCAACGAAAGCTTAGTATGTGTTAGATCCTTGGATCATTGCTTCTCAATTTCCATTTTTCTGTTCTTAAACAAGTTTTGTGGACTAATCTTTTAATTCTATTCTGTTTCAGCCTTGTATAGGTGCACCAACTGTAAGCTCCATTGCTCATCTTCTTTCAGTAACAGAAAAGCTTCCTTAGTTCTATGTCTGACGAGAAATTACTACTTCTTGCAGGCTGTGACCTTCGACGAATGCAAGAATTTAATCGTATCCAACCTGAAATTCTTAAACGCACAACAAATGCATCTAAGTTTCGAAAAATGTCTGAATGTTAGAGCTCTGAACCTCCTGGTGACTGCACCCGAGAAAAGCCCCAACACGGATGGGATTCATGTTACTGGCACCCAAAACATTCGGATCCAAAACTGTGTCATAAGAACAGGTAGTAGTACTACAGGAACTGTAACCACCAACCAAAGGTTTTCAGTAACATTCATGTCTTAAAAGTATCATAATTTACTAAACAGAAACCTGAAAATGTGTTAAACTAATTGATCTTTTTTACTTCCATCACAGGGGATGATTGCATCTCTATAGTAAGTGGGTCTAAAAATGTTCAAGCCACAGACATCACCTGCGGACCTGGTCATGGAATAAGGTTTGCTCGCAACCTTAACCTCTGTTCGAAACTTGATTCATACACACAGAACCACTCAGCTTCTGTTCATGATCATGCTACTTTTGCAGTATTGGTAGCTTAGGAGCAGGTAAACAAGAAGCCAGAGTTTCAAATGTGTTCGTTAACAGAGCAACTCTTTCAGGAACAACTAATGGAGTCAGAATCAAAACTTGGCAGGTAAGAGTCAATTTCACGCTTTTTTGTATAGGTGTACCGAAACACTACAGGAAGAAATCAACACAAAACCAACTTTTTTCTAGGATTCTTGGTGGAACTCCATCAACCCATTTTCTCTTTTCATATAAACAACTGAATAATACAAAAATGGAGGTTTCTGTTTCATTGTAGGGTGGATCTGGATTTGCCAAAAACATAGTGTTCCAGAACATAGCACTGAAGAACGTGAGCAATCCTATAATTATAAACCAGAACTACTGCGATCAGAAAGAACCCTGCAAGGAACAGGTAATAATAATTGAACAACACTCCCATGATTGATGACCCCATCTCCTCATTTTGCTCTGAATTTACCAACTAATCAATGGAACGATCGTTGTTTTGATTGGTGTCAGCGCTCAGCTGTGCAAGTTAGCAATGTAATGTACAGAAACATAGTGGGAACTTCCGCTTCTGAAGTGGCTGTGAAGTTTGATTGCAGCAAAACCTTCCCCTGTCGAGGAGTTGTATTGCAGAATATAAACTTGAACAGTCAAGAAAGTGGTGAAAGAGCCACAGCTTCGTGCGACAATGTCAACTTTGCTAAGAGAGGAAGTGTCTTTCCACAGTGTTCTTGATCAGTTCGTTAGTCTTTTGTCTCCATGAAAAGGAAGAAGAAGCCGCTATAAGCAAATTTATTATTTCTTAGGAAAGAACACTTGGTCATTACATTCTAGTCTTACTTGCGTTTGTTTAATTTATGCCTTGATGATCTTACCAAGTGTACCTCATTCAATTGGATAGACTTCAATGTAAATAATAATAAGTTATAAATCTATTATGTTGATTTTCATTAACATATTTATGTGAGATGGATATAAATATGTAGTTAAAAATAAGTGACGTAGGGACAGGTAATCCCGTGTTGACAAACCAAAAATCAGATCGCTTGTTTCAGTTACTTTGTTCCAACTCTGTTCCATAAAAATCTATTCATTCAATAAATGGAGCCTTGCTACTGAGATTTGTCTGGAACAAAACGCACACTGACTTGGGACAAAGGATCTTAGGAGATATTTAGTGTCTGTTTGGTTGAAGTTTTGAAAGGTGAATACGCACTTTTGTTTATCATAAAAGGTTTTTTAAGAAAAATTAGTGTTTAGTTGTAAAATGAAAAGTACTTTTTGGTAGATATAACTTTTTTGACAACAAAATACAACTTTTTAAGAAGTTTAGTGCAAGTTTGGTTTCATCGTCAGTTAGTTTCTAAAGTATGGATTGAACTGAACATCATCAAATGTTGAACAGGAACAACTTCAAGAACAGTCGAAGCTGTAATTGCCCATCATGAAGAAAGCTGACTCGCTGCTGAGGCTATAAGTACCAGGAAACAAATCAGAGTGCAGAGCACATTCATTCGGTTTGTAAATATGTATGTACTAGCTCGTCAATAAATATGACAGAAGCTTTAAAACTTAATCTGAAACAAGGTCTTATGTGATTTCGCCCGGTGAATCAGAAAAACAAAACAAGTTTTCATTATGAAGCATTTGGTATTTCGGCCACCATCCTTGTCGAATCAGGAAAACAAAACCAGTTCCCAGTATGGAAGCGTTTGGTATTTCTTCAGTAGCTCATTCAATTTTCAGATACATCCGAGGCAGAATCCTTACATCACCGGTTCAAGTTTTATGACTGGAAACCTATTGTCAATCAGTTCCTTGACAGTAAACGAACTGACCTTAAAACTGCACCTTATCTTATGCAATCAAAACATTTTGGCAAGATCACAAGTTAACGATTAAAGGACAAAAGAACCAAGTCTTTGTCATTGTTAAGCCGTCAGGTTTAGAAAGGAGAAACGTTTCAGTAACAAGAAACCAACTCTTGAGAAAACAGAAAACTGTTCAGAACTAACAGTCAACAACTAACAGTCTACTGGGTACATACAGAAAGTTTGCTAACTTTTTACAGAGAAGCGAACGGAAGAAACGATGCTTTTATTTTAAAGACTTCACTCACAGTGAAGTCTGTCGCATCCTCCAACTTCACCCCCTTAAATGCACAAGAGTACTGAAAGCCAAGAATGAATTGCCTGGAGAGAAACTCAAGTAGGACATGAGAAACCCCTCTAGCTTTGATTGCCTGCATAAACAGGGCCACCCATAAGACGAACAAAGGATTCGGTTAGATCAAACTTAAAATATATATACGTGACTCAGTAATCGAACCGGTGTAGGAATGCTGAAGGAGCCCTGCAACTTGAGGTGCAAACTTAATTAATGGGGAATGTCCCATTTGACACCCCATTCCCATACGCTCTCTGACTCTGCTCACCCAACACATTTGTACCATTGCCAGTCGACGAATAGATTGACAACAGTTCATGGCCGCCACCACCATTACAATTGGAAGATGAATGTTCTTGAATCATGGATCTTTTACGTTCTTGCAGATACCGGGGGGAAACTGAATCTCCGGTACCATTCGAGGAGAAATTCTCTGAGCCTAAGCTTGTAGACTGTCTTGTAAGATTGGAACTTAAACTCGCACTTTTATTTGAAAATGGATCAGCAGCGTTAGCAAGCTTCTTTGTGTTGAGAAAACGGCCTCCAACACCTCTAGCCCGTCTCATAGCATGCTGATGTCTAGACTCGTGAAGATACGGCTGTAATGAATGATACGGGGCAAAATAGCATAACCAGACAATTAGAGCCTAACGTAAACATGATAGACACTAAGATATTTATTACCACATTGAAAATCAAC
The DNA here is from genome assembly GCA_025434765.2 of Erythroxylum kapplerianum. Classification (NCBI taxonomy): domain Eukaryota; kingdom Viridiplantae; phylum Streptophyta; class Magnoliopsida; order Malpighiales; family Erythroxylaceae; genus Erythroxylum; species Erythroxylum kapplerianum. The sequence continues at coordinate 70,996 of JANSVI020001091.1, read as the reverse complement.
TAAGAAACTAAATGGATTGTGCATCTTTATTGCGCTCCTGTGAGTCAATCGTTATGTCATAATTTGTTGGACGCTTCACTTCATCTGAAGTTGTTTGCTTCATGTAGATCTCTGGTTTCAGCGTTCAATTATTGTATCATTCCACATTTTCATAAACTATGCATTTTGCAAAACTCATCTTTTTCTACTTGCATCAACTTCAAATGTTTTTATTTCCCAAGTTGTCTAAATAAAGTTAACTAAATGGCGCAGGGGGTATTCAAAGATTAATTCGACCAACTCTCTCTTATTTCTAGTAACTATGTAAATGATAAGGCAAAAAAAAATCCATGCTTGATGTATCTTAAAATGGAAAGACACCTAAATTAGCAAAAGAAAACATGAAATAGGAAGCAAGAGTCCAAAAACACTTGGTTGTTAAAAAGACTAAAACAAACCAAGACAGATTAACAGGAAATACGCTTTTATTTTATAATGCCAAATCTGAAAATAACCCAAACATTGCCAACAAGAAACATCAACACAGATATCACATACCTTTCTAGCTTTTACCACTTTCTTCTCAAGCTCAGCCTTCGCACGTGCCTGTCTTCGCCTCAATATACCGTGAAACTGCTTTGCATTTACATAAACTGGTTCCTCGTCCATGTCAAGGGGTAATGGCATTCTTCCATGGGACAGTCCATATAACTGTGGAGGTACCTAGTAATAGATGAAAAAGATATCACGAAATTTAATCCACTGAAAACAAGTTATAACAAACATTTTCTTTGTTGCATAATTTCTCTGGTCGATATTATGAACCATATTAGCAGGAAGCCATCAGCCAGATCACAGAAACAACAATAAGATAAAATTTGCTACGTAAGTCAGCTTCAAATACTTGCCCATGGAAATTGTCCTCAAGTATGGCATATTTATATGCTATAGTATTCAAGTTAGAATTGATTGTCTTCTTTCTTCAACCAATAACCACCCAAAGAACGCACATAGTGACACAACAAACTTTTATAGCACAATTTTGGATCCAAAACTTTGAAAAAGAATTGAGCATCTCCAATGAGATTTTTTCAAAAGATATATTTTCACCTAACTTTGACAGGTTGTTAAAAGTAAAGATATGAGGTAGAGACAAAACCATTGCACAATGAATGAGTTGCTATACCATCAATACATTCAAAGTTAAGTTTGAAATAAACTCAAATACAAATATCACACATGTCAGGTTCGTGGTGCAAAAATCTTCCCCGTTATAAGAAAACGACAACTATGAAAAGCTAAGATAATTACATACCATAGTTTGCAGTCCAAAAGGAGTCAACATTCCCTGATATTGAGGATCTGATGGATATGACGACAAAACCTGAAATATTGAAAACATCGATGTTTAATATCTGGAAACAAGCAGAGAAAAGGCATACAAGCATTCTATTCTATGGTCAACAAAGGAACTTGTGTGTGGAAATGCCATCAGACACCCAACAAGTGTACAACAACAGACATATAGAAGAAAGGAGTGTAATATTACTATTGAGTGACCGACAAGTTCCATTTGAGAAGTTGGTTCAAGTTGTCCACTCATAGTAACAGCTGCTGCTGATGGTTTCAGTTGGTGCCCAGGTCCATTACTTCCATCTAGACAAATGGAAATCAAACCCACAGACCCAATAAGGAAAAAGGAACAAAAAGGAGGTTTGCATTATTAACATATTTGTATTAATGGTAAATCCTACAGAGTTCCCTACACAATCAATTTTGCAACATACCATAATTCGCAAAAAATGACACCTAATTTAAGAAATCCAACAGTATCAGCAGTTGCAACTTAAAAATAATAGACACTGATTCATAATGCTGGTATATAGCAGAGCTATGTCTTGGTTGTACAAAACGTATCCCTTTATTAGAAGATAATTAAAATGCCCCTTAATATCTAAGCACACACTTCTTCCGACTTAAAAAAATGGAGGCTTTTAATACTGATTGTATCGCAACTGTAGCACAGACTTCGAATATCAATGCGATATTACTCTCGTCAATGAAAATAATTCAAAATTTTGACAAAATAGTAAGCCTAAATAGAGAGAGGAATAAAAAAGGAATGATCTTTGGACGCAGCATCTTTTCAAAGGAAAAGACTAAAATGTATCTTGCAGCCACCATCATATCCTCCCATATGACCCTTGCAGATGGTAAAGAATTATTCTACTCTCTCAGATTCCTTGTTTGACTTCACTTTTTTTTTATTTTTCATCACATTTGATGGATTTTGCACCCTTAGCCAACATCTTGAAAAGGTGAAGTGAGAAGATAATTAAGTTTACAACATGAACAAGTAGTTGAATTCCTAGTCAAGTGAAACAAACTAACTAATCAACAAAAAATGCAACCTCTCTCGCACCCATTGTAAAAGGGTCTTTCCCTTTCAAAGTATAAATTTTTTACATGAAGTGTGATTATGTTGCTGATCTATGGAGGAAAAAATATATAATAGAGTTGCTTTGTTAACATAAGTGAACAAGTATGAGAACTGTCCCAGAATGCTTCAGCAAAATTTTCACAAAATAACTAAATATTGAGGATGACTACCAGATTGTGTTGATACAGCAATCTGCAAATCTTTATCGAAACTAGCTCCATTATCCAACCCAGTACTAGCTTGTGACTGAATTGCTCCCCGTGTTAGATGCTCCACTGTAGGTGTTGTTATGGTATTTTCACCAAAGGAAGTATTGTTTCCAACTCCACGCCACCAAGGTTGACTATACATTGCCGATTGTGGTACATGTCCACCTTGGTCTAACCGACGATCTTCATTATTGGGTTTTGCCGGCATTATTTACAGTCTCTGCCTGGGAAAAGGTCACAAGCTAAACATGCTAAAACCAGATTAAAAAGGTGAACCATAAAGTTTATGAGTTTGCATGTATTTTATTCACAAACCAACTACTCATCCAACACTCACAGGAAACCTGAGCAGCGCATATCAAACTTGAGTCATTTATAAATGTTCAAATACACAGATGATAAAAAAAATTCTCCACTAGTTTGAGAAACCGAATCCAAGAGAAAGAACTAAGTAAAATCCAAGAGAAAGTCACATTATGGGAGCATTTAGCCTTTAGAATGCAAGATAGAGACAGATGAAAAATCTCTTCTATTGCATGCTGGGAGACTATTCCAACAATTTGTTGTTGATGGATAGACAATGATGGAAAATTAAAGAATCGGTTATGTTAAAACTCATCAAAAGGATCTTAGAGCTGATCTTTATAGCACTGTTTCAAAAGCAGTATCACAAGGGCATACATCAAGTGCGTCTGTTGGTAAACGTATAATTTTGCCATCAACTTTTGTTGGAGGGTCGAGATATATGATACAAAATTAACAAGACGCAATGGCCATCTGTAAATGAGTTGGCTATCCTGACATCTTTGTCACTTTCACTTGTAATCTGACATGGCCTGAATTGACATGTCGATTAAAGGATTTGAATTTGAAAGCACAAGATAGACCAAATCTAATAGTTCGTGTTTTTAAGATGAAATTAAATTGTTTGATGAAAGAGCTATTGCGAGGCAAAATTTTTGGGACAGTTAAAGCTGGTAATTTTTCTTTCCATTATTCTTCAATTTGTATCATGAGTTTCTATTGGTTTGACCTGTTAACATAGTTTTTTTTTTCCTTTTGACGTCATATTGCGAAGCATTTGTAATTGTTCATCTTGCAATTGTTGCTTCATTGAATTGTTCTATTTTGTTAATGACTACTTTAGTACATATTTCATGGTTCATATATTCCTTATGTATTTCTTACAAGCATATTTAACTAATCATTTAATGTTCATCCTTTATTAAAGATCCCCTCAAATGTTAATTGATAAACACAATATATTCCAATATTTGTTCAATCATTTGCATTACTAAATGTCATTATTTTGAATTTGCTTCATGAACATCTCTTTTCAAGTAGATCCTAATAGTTTACTGATTTTTTTTATATATTGTATAATATATTATTTGATAGTTTTTTTCATCCTTGTGTCAGTTGTTTACACAATTGAGTTCCAGAAACGTGGCTTACCTCATGCTCACATCCTTCTGTTCTTAAATGATAAAGAGAGGTACCATAATC
>JANSVI020001080.1:757067-769447 GCA_025434765.2 Erythroxylum kapplerianum | reverse complement strand
CACCACAATCTTATTATATAATATTATCAGTGAGAGACCAAGAAGTCACTGGTACCGGAAGCAAAACAAATTTGAATCAGGTCAAGCTGCAATAGTTGTAACATCAAGAAAAAAGGATGAAAAAACACTGTTCTTTTGCTAACTTCATACAATAATACATATGAGATATATCACAGCATCTCTAAACCATACGCAAATACAAATATTACGCAAATATAAGCATAGCTGTTTATATATAGTCCATCCCAAATTTTTCTCATAATTTATAGATCCAATTAGATATTTGTAATTTATGACATGGAATTTATATAAACTCGTAATTTATGTTACAACTAAAATTGAGAGAGTGAATTTTTCCTTTATAGAAAAATCAATGCTGATTCCTTTATTTATGTATCAAGTCTTATTTTTTTACATGATTAGCAAAAGAAAATTTTTGTTTCAAACTCAAATACAAGAATTCATGAATTCATAGTCAATAGTTAAATAGGACCAATTTGCACTGATTTTTACTTGTCGCTAAAAGTTCGTATTTGGGTTTTCATTTCAATAGAAAGGAGAAAAAGTTGGCATAGTATATGTTTTGAGATACTATAAAAAATGAAATAAAGAGAGAAATCCAAATTTAGGAAGAGATTATGAAAATTAGTATTCAAGCTCCAAGTAAAACAAACAGTTTTGTGACCCCTAAAATAGGGAAGGGGGTTTCATCTGTGACCCCAAAAAAAAAAAAAAGGACACTACAGTCTACAGTTAAAAACTCACCCAAAATAGTGTTGAAACTTTTCTATGAGGGATGAAAAGACAGGCTCAAAACAAAAGGCCCTAAAGAAAAGATAACTAAAAATATTATTAGGTCATAAACCTTTTTGCAATTAGATCAAAATTGGAGCAGGATCAGAACTAATCACTATCAAGATAAACAGTTAACCATTCACTAAATAATTTATGAAAGCAAAGTGAAGAGATGTTGAAGCCGCAAAAGGACTTGTAGCGATCAATACAAATTGCTAGTTTGTTGTGGGATACTGGCAGAGACGTACCTGAATAAGAAAAAGGGGCATTCATAGCCTGTGCATAATGAGGATCTTCACTTAACTTGGATAAAATTAAGTCAATAGCTTGCATCTGCTCCTCTAAAGTTCCTGCCACTGTCACCACCCTATCATTTAAGCCATAAAAGTTCTTATCCATGGGAGATATCTTGATGCTAGCCTGTGATTCTTCGATAAATGACCTAAATAAGGTTTTAGAAGCCCATAATTGAATGTTGGGCTTGCATTAATTAATGGCTAATTAGAAGCCCCAATGTACATTTAGAAATGGGCTAGACTTTGGTTTAATTTTATTAATTCGATTAATTAAATTAATTTTTTTAAGAAAGTAAAGTACAATTTCATTTTTCACTAGGGTTGAATGTGCAGCTGCACATTTAACATTAAATTTCTAAATAAAGATGGTCTTTATTATGGTTTATCATCATTAAATGGAGTTATGAACTTACCGTTAAATGGTTTAATGGTTATCTTTTAATGTTAGTATGTAACCTATTAGCATTCATTAGATTAAAGAAGAAAGATGTATATTGGATGGACCATCTTCCTTCTTTCTTCTTACAAAAACCGAAATTGGTAATTCAATTTTAGGTTATGGTCTTTTCATATAGCCATTTTAAAGATAAATGAAGAGAGTCTCATTTATTGGTTGCTTTATGATTGATTAATGAAAGAAGTGATGCATTGGATGCCTCTCTCTTCTTCCATTCCATGCATAACCGAATTTGATAGTGTAAGAAAGACTTCTTGCAAGTTTTTAGACTCTCTCTCCTTTCATGCAAGGGTGAACCGAAATTACCAAGTGAAAGAGTCTCATTTTTGGTTCATCTTCTTCTAAGAAAATCTCCTCCAAACATTTCTTCTCCTTTCCCACCAAAGGATTTTGTTAACCTAGTTGTCCTTGAAGAACAAGAGGTAAATCAAATTGGTTGAGGATACAACAACAAGGAGAAGATAGATTGCTAAAGGAAAAGATTCAAAAGCAAAGGATTTGGATACAAGAAGAAGGAGAGGATAGCGCAGCGAGGATTTAAAGCTGTAGCAAAGGAGTCGGTAATACTCTTCATCTTGTTTATGTTTTTATTATCCTTATACCATATCATGTATGGATTGGCATGATGATTTGGATTTGTTGCTTCCGCTGGAAAAATGATTTTTTAAAAGTTTTGAAATCTACTGTTTCTCCAAAAATAACATGTTTCTTTTTCCAATCCAACAGAGATTATTGTATATGACTCATATATACAGGTGCAAACTTGACGTGTCTCTAAAAAAACACAAGTGTTTCTTGAAATTCTTTGAGTGAACATGATCTAGCACATGACCATGTATTATGACATGTTTTTATCTGAAATACATAGGTAAAGATATAGGCTAGAACAAGGTCAGAATACGAGTGTGTTATTAGTGTGAGAATTTTTTGATAAAGATACGGGCATATTAGAGCTCATGTTCATGTTCTAAAAAGATACATCTATTTATATAGGCTGAGAGTGTTAGTGGATAATGGAAAATATCTTTGCTGCACTTCCATCCACTTTTTTATTAGTCATGTTTTTTAGTTTAATAAGTTAATCGTTGTTATTTTTTTCCTATTATCTTGTTAACATGATTTGTTAATTTCCTTATAATTTGGGATTAGTTGAGATTGTACATGTATTTAAAGAGTTTCAGATGAATAAAGTTTACGTCTTCAAATCTCCACATTTTATGCCTTCCACTTGCTTGTTATATTGTCTCTATAGGCTTCTTTGTTTTTGCTCTTCTTTAACTTTTGTTTTTGTTTAACACCTGCTTAAATTTAACATCTGGTATCAGAGCAAGGTTCAATCCAGATGGCCAATAACTCTACAAGAGTCAATCTCTCACAACCATCAGTACGAATTCTTCAAGGTCACAACTACAACATATGGAGCATCAAGATGAAAATTTTGTTTCTTTCTCAAGAATTATGGGATTTACTGGAAAGTGACTACGATGAAGGTGCATTAGCTGAAATTCTTAGAGCGATGCAAATGAAAGATGCCAAAGCCCTTTTATTCATTCAACAAGCTATAGATGATGCCATTTTTCCTCGAATTTTAGCAGCAATAAGAACAAAAGAAGCATGGGATGTTGGGCCCCAAATTTTTCCTTTATCGATGTTATTAAGCATGAATTTTGTTGATTATATGATTTATTGTTTAGTTTGATTAAATTGAAGGTATTTATGGATAATTGAGGTTTAGTTAAGTTTAGTATGATTTAAATGAGCATGAAAGGGGTAAAAATGTGTGAGGGCATTATTGGAAGATCAATTAAGTTGGAGAGGTTAGGGCTTTACAAGGAGGGGCAAAATGGTCTTTGCTTATTTCATTAAGGCTTAAGTGAAAGAATTAGAAGAAGAAAGAGTGAAAAAGAGAGGAGAGAAAGAAGAGAGTGTCGTTGGTGGCTTAAGGAAGAAGAAGAGAAATAGGGTTTTGGCAAGTCTTGAAGATTTTGAAGGAATTGAAGCTTCAACAAGTAAGTATGAGTTTATTCCATTTTGTTTTGGTTAGATGAAGCCCAAGTATAGCTTAGAATGTGTAGGTTTCGGTTATGAAGAAGTTTATGAAAAATGGTTTAATCTTTTAGGGTTGATGATCATGTTGTGTTTTGTTGATGATTTTGGGTTGGAGTGAGCTTAGAAATGAAGTATAAGAGATGGTTTAGGGTTTAGATGTGTTATATTTGAAAGATGGGAGGAGTAGGTCCATTTGCCGCTGTTGCATGGGCCATGAAGGTTGCACAATCGGGTCAAAAAGCGACGACAAGTCGTACCTGGCAGGAACGGAAGTGGCTGGTGGAAGGTCAGCTATGGAGAGCGGAGGCGGAGTCAACAGTGCCGACGGTGGTGGTGGAGGCGGTGGTGGCGGCGATGGAAGCTCTAGGGTCGCCAGATGAGCTTGCAAGTACGAGAGTTCTGCCTGTAAATTCACCACCTGGAATTTCATGAATACACATTCGTATCATTCAAGTGGATTATTTATTTAAAATTTTAAAATTCAGTGATAAATTTAATGAAATTGGTCCACATAAAATATATATATACGTTAATAATTTTTTTTTGGGGGAAATTTAAGGACTGAGACCCTAATTGAGTACTAAAGAAGGCAAATCAAAACAAACTTATGCCAAGTCAGGGAAAGAAGACAATTTGTGTCAAAGGAGATAATAGTGTAAACTATGGAACAATCAAATAGATCTATCTAACATATGAGACAAGTATTATGAGGCTTATCAGTCTTCGTTTATACTAAATATATATATAGGATGCTTCAAAAAATGTGCATTAGAACATGGCGTTGCGAACAATTCAAGATTTCTTTTGACGAAGGAATTACGATTGAACATAATTCTTCAGCATTATTGTCATTGGAATACGAGACGAGTGGAGAGTAGTTGTTGAAATTGGATCTATCGATGACTAAGCACGAACATTAAAATGTTGCAAATCAATACATACACTTCATTTTTATATTTTATATAAGAGTAGAATTTGCTCATTAAGAAGCCTATATTAGATATAGTAACTGAAATAGCAAAGTGTGCAAAAAGGTATAGAGTTACGAAGATAAAAGTCATAATTAAAGTTGAAGTAAATCTCTTGAAACCGTAATAAATAATGGCTATAGGACCTAATCAAATTGTGCATTAAAAATAAAAAAGATGATCCGCCTAGCTTTCAATGAATTAAACTACAGGCTATATCCAGCTGCATATGATGATTGTACTAAACCCTTTTACATTCCTAGGCTCTCGATACGAAATCCATTTAGTTATATTAAGTACTTGACCGTAAAAACAAAAGTATTGCCTCCAACAACAGGAAAACCGACCATCTCCTTAATATCTGCAAATTCCACAGATTTGCACAGAAAAAATAGTACAAACTTTGGACTTGAAACACTCTATGGCCATCCTCGTAACCGCCAAGTATTCGAGAGTTGTTAATGGTAATGATCTCTTGGTTTCAGTAAAAGCACCAAATCATCCCTCTAAGCACTAAAAACAAAGAACCCGAGTCGTATTCTCACTGTAACAAGCTATACGAGTACATTCTATCTAAATAAGAACAACAAGGAGGCATTGGATCTGTCCATAAATAAAGGGCACAACGACAAGTGGCCAATACCCTTTTGTTTCCGTTGCTCAGTGAACCAGATGAAGATGAAAAAAACTAAAATTGGAAAACTTGATCAGAGACAAGTGAAATGCGAAGGGTGATGTGACCTAAAACAGCTAATCACACTAACTTCTGCGAAGAGAATAATTAACCACAGAGAGAAAGGGAAAGTTGAGAGGTAAGCAAAATCCAAAAACGCACTCAATTATCACCTCAAGGAGACAAGATAAGACTTTGCAAAAGCTAGAAGAGAAACGAGGTGTTACCTGCTGTTGAAGAGCGAAGATATGAGCTACACAACCATAGACAGGATCTCTTAGACGAGCCTGAGCCTCGTAGCAGATAGTAACAACCGCATCAGGGCGTTTGTGGATAGGAATGTTTAAGAGAAGCTTTGAAACGTTACTTGCACCAAACACCTTGTGCACCGCAGCAAAATGAGCCGCACCTTGTTCAGAATCGAAATAAGGAGCAAATATGCACCCTGGTACACACTTTCTCCTCAAAAACTTGCAGGCACCACATGGACCGCCACCACCACCGCTACTATTACTCCCCCCACCGCCGCCGCCACTGCTACCAGAAGGACCCACCGAGGTACTCATGTCCTCTCGCGTGTTATAGAACAAAACCCAGAGTTAAGACATAGCTAGGGTTTCGTATGCTTGCTGGGGTATAGCATACACTTGAAGCAGGTGGATGAGAGGGGAAGAAGGGTTGGTCTAGGGTTTGGTTTGGTGGGTGGTGATGGGTATTCTGTTTTTGGCTTGGTTTGTGGATATTTTTAATGTGGAGATAGGATTTAATACGCTAGATGAAGTCTTTAAAGCCACGCTATAAAGCAAACCCCTCCACATTAAGCTGCTTGCGTGAAGCAAACATGCGATAAGCATAGTTTATATACTCCAAACTGTCCTTTTTTCTTAGAGAGGAAAAAAAAAAAAAGCTTTCATGACATTAGCACTTTCTTGCTCTAGACTTGAATAAGTGTATGTGTATGTGTGATATGTGTATCTTTGAGCACAACTTTGCCTTTTAGCCATATCTGAAACTGGCTTATGAATAAAAAGAAGTTATTACAAGTTGAAACGTGTCATTGGGACTGTCTATATTTTTGCCACTGCGTGTTTTAAGCTGCGTAGAGGGCAAAAGACGCCAACTCTCTCTCTCTCTCTCGAGAAAATGACTCCAAACTTTTTCCCTTCCTTGTACTTATATATATAATAAGCATTTTCCCACGAAACAAACACCTTCTTGTGTTCGAGCATGACATCAATTGCCCACCGGCTTTCACAACTCCATCTTCTAAAATTGTATTTCGCGACATTTAGTGACTGGTAACATGTGGGTTTCATTTCTAAGGAGAGGATCCTTAACCTTAGAGACAATCCCTGGTTTGGGATTAAGATTGGACAGAAAAATTTAAAGGGGTGATTATATAAATTGGGTTTTGTCTGATTTAAACCTTATTGTCGTATTTGCGAAACGACCATGTGTGTTAGGTTTATGCCACAATTAGTAAGGAAGCTTAGTTTCAACCTCACCTTAAGAGGAAGCAAAATATATTTGTCATGATCAATTGCTTTAGAGTCCTTACAAAAGTTGGTTTGATACGATCATAAAAGTTAACGTATAACGGCTGAATTGCAATGGACGAGCCATGTGGTATATTGATCTTGACCAAATAATGACAACATTTAATGTGACGTATAATAATACTTGTAATGATTATAACTTTTGTTTGGATAACCGTGTAATTAATTTCTTAATTAGATCTACATCATTCACTTTTATTTCTCAATAAATATGCAATTTGTTGATATATTTAAATATTAATAATTAGATTATTTATTTTAATGAATAATTATGATAAATTTATATGATATTCACATTAACAACTAAAATTACAGGCTGAAACTTCAATTAATCTAGTAAAATTCATTGAACCAAAATCAAGATGTAATAATATTTGTAGACGTTCATTTTACTGAGCAAATTAATATTCGTTTGTTTACTAATTCGATTTAGTCCCCAGACTTCGTGATTTTTCGGAATTCATATTGAATGGTGTTGTTGATATCACTAATTTGATTTAGTGAAGTAACGATTTTACCAAAATTCATCATCAAAGAAAGGTGTTATTGCTCAAGTAAGGGGCGGATTTACAATGGGGGCAAGTGGGAGCACTTGTTTCCACTGTCTCCAACAAATTCTCTATAAAAAAATTATTATTTTAAGTTTTGCCCCGTTAAAAAAAATAAAATTTTACTCTTATTAAAATTTTGCCCCTATGAAAAACAAAATTTTGTCTTTAATAAAATTTTGCCCCCACTCAAAAAAATTTCTAGATCCGCCCTGGCTCAAGTTAAGCAAAATCAATACCATCTTGATAAATAATATGCTTAATTAGCAACAAATTCAAGTTAAAGTTTTAATAATCATTACATTATGGGTTCGGATACACAATGACATACGTATAAATTCGTGGATTAAAAACAATTATCATTACTAAACCTAATTAAAGGATAATATTCTAGCTTATTATATCTTTTAAACTCATTTGTATTTTTTTTTATATTTTATTTGTCATCTAATAATAGCAATAACGGAGACCACTTGTTTTTTTAATGCTACATTGGTAAATAATATATCACGTTGTTTGGTTTACTAATATGCTTTAACGTAATTAAAAATCGAAAACGAAATAGAGTTAAGAAATTTTATATGTCTAGGCCATCGTGGCTTGGACTTGCAGAACAGCCAAAGGAATGGTCAAAACGGAAGATCGGCGTTCGAAGCACCAGCATCAGCCGTTCGAGTGAGAGACCGCCGCGTATGAGTCGGTGGACTACAGAACGTAACGGCCAGGTAAAAGATGACCTCATGACTCAAATTAAGGGCCCACACGACACGCCGTTCTCTTTTAGAGAATGTAACTGTAACGTTCATCCGGTTCATGCAGTGTAAGAAAGACCTACGAGGTGCCCTCAGCACTTCAATTTTTTATTTTTTAAGATTGTTCTATTGTTTTGATTTTTAAATTTTTAACCACTAATTTGTTATAAATTATTACATATATTAAAGTTTTTAGGTATAACAGATTCGAAAATACTCAACTTTTAAAGTAATCAAAAATTTAAATTTCCAATTAAGTTACCATCCTTTTCTAATTTTAACGACTTAACTTAAAATATTAATTCTGTTGATATTTAATTGATTTAGTTAACAAAATAAACTTATAGTGTAGATCCCTCGAGACTTGTTGATGAAATATTTCACAAATTTAAGAGTCACAGTGAAAAGAATCTTCTCGATTCGTGCAGTTTGTCATAACATATAAACGTTCACGTAAAAGATTAATCGTTAATTAATCATTTATGTTGACAATTTTGCACATTGAGTTGGGTATTTTAGTCAACATGGATACTTAATTGACAATTTAAGTTTTATATAGGCACTTACTTGTCATAAATTAAAAAAAGTTAGCTAAATCAATAAAATACTAATGTAACTATTTTTTTAGATTAAATTGTTAAGGTTATAAAAAATTTGCCACAAAATTGCAATTTTTTAAAATTTGATACGAATTTAAAAAGTTTTAACCGTTAATTATTTTAAAATCTTTTTTCCCAAATTTTTAGTTATATTAGACTCATAACATATAATAATTCTGTTTTTTTTTTCACAAAAGTAGTGATTGAGTGCCTCAATTAATCTAAGATAGTTTCTTCAGTTTTTTACAAAACGACAAAATTTTAATAGCTAAAATAAATTTTAAAAATAATACTTAATAGTTAATAGCAAAATCAGCGACAGTTCGTAACGGCGCGTCACCGCGCCGTCCGGTTGTTGTCTAATCGGTGTATTGTGAAGAGGAAGCAAGTGTGAAATGACAGAAGCATTCCAGTTCCCAATTCCTTTTTGACCGACACTTGTCATGATTCGATAGCCAAGAGGCAAGAGTACAGCTAAATGGCCGGTTGCTTACGTTGTAACAGTTACATAAGGTGACAAATTCTTTCCTATTCTGATTAATCTTCTTTTATACTTTATACCATTAAATTATTAGGACTCTTATACATATTTTTATAAACTAAATTTAAAATTAGTATTTTTCACATGTATATTAAATAAATCGTTGAATTTAAATTTAAATAATAAATACTATTTATTTTATATTTCTAAATTTTATTCTTATTTCTAATTAATTATTAAATTTTTGATAGGATAACTTTTCATGTATACATTAAATTTGATCATTATGAAATAACTTAATATAACCTTAACATATTTTTACGAATTATGATTGGATTCGGAAATATTTTTTTACTAGTTATAGATAAGGTTAAGTGCTATCGAGTTTTCTAAATTTTATATATCAACAAAATTTTTACTAAGTTTTTGTTATTATAGTTATTTATTTTCTATTCTTTCCTTCTTTTTTATAAGTCATTTGAAAATATTAATGTAATTTTCTAAATCTTAATATTTCTATTAAATATTATTATTATTATTATTATTGAATTAAAGAGCGAGAGAAGGATCCGTAAGAATCCAACATAAATGTAAAGTTAGAAGTTCTCCAATAAGCTAATAAAACCGTGCACGCCATCCCAAAGGCTAGTTTCTTATATATATATATAATTTACTAATCATTCAACATGAAACGACAATTTAGTGACATGTAAGAATTGAATTGATGGTTACATTTTCATTATGCTTGATATAAACAGGAACTTTCCAAGTGTATTAGAAAACGAGATTCATGTGTGAGATCGACACACCTTCCAAGAAATGCACAAAAAGTCTATTCCCCTCACATTACAATCGTTCATATTTCTCTTGAAAGCTGATGAGTTGAATTCTAACGAAAATTTCCTTCTTAGCGTTTGCATTTAAGAAAATGTAACGAAGAAACTAATTAGGATACTGATAAAAATAAAAATCAGATTGACTTTTATTTAAAATAAGTCAGCTTAGTGTATATAAGTTATGTGTCTCGAATAAATGATTTAATAAATTAATAATATAAAATTTAATAAATATTCATAAATTTAATAATATATTGTTGTTTTTGATTGACAAACAACTAAATCAAAAAATAAGAAATAGTTTTAATTAAAAATCAAGATTAAATTGCTCTCTAAAATATAGTATAAATTATTATATAGATTGTATTATAAGAGTTTATAAAAATAAAGGAAATGGTATTCAATGGTATGTTCCTAATTATATTTAGAAATTTTGATTTTTAAATTAATTTTTATCTTATAAAATAATATTTTTATTAATTATATTATATTACTGTTTTTTCACACGAAACTTTTATCTTACATTTATATTTTTCTTTTTTTTTTCCTTTTTTCTTCTATAAGGACCCCATTTTTCTGCACCAGTTAATTTAGAAAATCGATCATGAACTCAATTGGTGCTAGCGTGTCATTGGACGATTGTGTCTCTGCCTCGGCTTGCAAAGGTTATTCAAGCGCAGATTGAGTGTACTGCATTCCATGTACAAGCAAAAAAGCTGTAGCTTCTGCCAGATGTACTCTTTAGAAAAAAGCTTCTTAAAAGGATAATAGATTGTAAATTCTACATTTTTTAATATTTATTAAGTTATTATATAAGTTTTTAAATTTTATAATTAAGTGATCAATTTCTAATGACATTAACAATTTAATTCAAGTAATGGTCGTGTTAGTATTTTACTAATTTAATTAATGAAATCTTCTTGAATCATCACATGTAGGTATTTACAAAAAATTAATTGTTTTAGTTTACATAGATGATTAGTCAGTAATTAATATTCTAAATAAGCGCTTATATATCATGAACTAAAAAAATATTATATTAATTAAATCTAACAACTAAATCAAAAAAGAACTTAATAAATTAGCTCTTTAAATTCTGTCATCTCTTTTAAGAATATAACTTATAGAAAAAATCTATAATTTTTAAATTCTCAAAAAACTCTTTGTACTTTTGAAATTTTCAAAAAAACTCCTTTTTTAAGAAGTAACGGGTGAACATGCGTAGTATAAATATTAGATATAGACTAATCAAATATTATTAATATGATAACTTAACTTGACTTGTGAAGTTAACTATAATTAATATAATTTAATAATTATAATAAATTTATTATTTTAAGATAAATTTAATTAGTTTGATTCAATTTTAATAATTAAATTAAATCATTCTGTAAATAAAAATTGATTAGTCAATATTTGATGTTTATATTATAAATGTTTCGTTTTTCTAAATAAAAATTTAAGCGAATTATTTTTTAAAATAGAAACCAAAAAAATATAATCAGATATTTTTTGTTAATATTTCTTAAGCAAGACAGAGTTCTACAGTTTTTTATCTACAAAAAATACGGCAATTAGTAGTGATATGAAATTATCATAATATAGTACTGCCCCATCACGCTGGAAGACCCAGCAACAAGAAATTTAGAAGTCCCCAGTTATCTGGAAACATGTCCAAAAAATCACACGCATTAACCCATAAATTTCCTACTTATGTCTTTCAAAATCTTAAAGTCGAAGGGACCTCCTTAGGTTTTGTTCAAACTTTTGAGAACCTAAACATAGACTTCATACGAGCAGACCACGAGTTCTTACACTCGTGGGGTCAACACCTAAAAATCAACCCCGGGATTGAACATTTGCTTTGCGAATTTTCTGGAGCTAGAAATGAGTTAAAAATTATTGGATGTCACCTTAAAATAGAGCAGATCAGATGCTTAGTAATGTAATTTATCAGTTCATGGACTTTTAGCGTGAGAGAGTGATGTGTAGGATAGTATATACAAGCAGGCAATAATAAAAGTCAAAGAATGGCTTTTCTTCGTCATTTTTGAGGTGGTCTTAGAGTTAGTAATCAATCTAGAAAATTAAAACTGAAGAAATTTTTGTATTTATGATATATAAACATAACTTGCATATTGCATAATACATTATTATTATCGCCAATATTCAGTTGAAGTCTTGCCGAAGCGCGAAGCCGCATATTACATAATACATTCATGTATAATAATTAATATATGTATAAATGTTATTTATAATAGAAACTCTAAAACTATTTTTTAGTATATATTATTGCATATTCTAAATGATTTTTTTAACGAACTAGTACCAAGTTTAATTTAACTTATCTATATAAAAAATTTAAAAATG
>JANSVI020001068.1:6650-18199 GCA_025434765.2 Erythroxylum kapplerianum | reverse complement strand
CTATTTCAATTTAATGCCAAAACCGACCAATCTAGTGTGGAAAGATAGAAAAATGTCTTAGGAATCCAACGCTTCAAGAATCAGGTCGATCGGATGTCGGACGAAGAAGTTATGCTCAAAAGAGTGAAGGGAGGTCGGTCGGTCGAAGAATCCACAAAAATGCCGCTCGGCCAATTGGAGATCGGTCGGCCGCAAGAAGATCGGTCGGCCAACAGAGGTCGGTCGGCCAACAGAGGTCGGTCGGCCATCAGAGGTCGGTCGGCCAACAGAGGTCGGTCGGCCATCAGAGGTCGGTCAGCCAATAGAGGTCGGCTCGGCCAACATAGGTCGGCCAACAGAGGTCGGCCAACAGAGGTCGGCCAGCACCCAATCCGACTTTCAAACTTCTAACACTCATAACTTTTGACTCCGAGCTCAGAATTTTACAAACTTGGTAAAATGTTCACTTAGACTTTGACAAACACCTAACTGTACTACCTTTATTTATAAAGTAGAACTTGAAGTCGCTGCCTTTCAGATCCACTTTGAATAAAATTTTGAGCGTTTAATAACTCAAAATCAAGTGAAAATTTTGACCTAAAAGATCAGTATGGCGCTCTTATTTCAAAGAGTCTTGCTTCTTTGCACAAAGCATAGCAAATCTTATGACTGGAACCCATAATCTTAGATCAAGGAACATGCTGGAAACCTGGAACCCATAATGTTGGTTCAAGGAGAATTTTGAACTTCCCTTATTTTTGCTCAGCATTTCTTGTGGAAGAAAACACAAACACCTTTAACCAGTGGCATAAATTTCAATTTAGAACATCTTATTAGGGAACCAACTAAGGGTTAGATCTCCAATTTATTATTTGTGGATCTTTGTCTACTTGCCTTCTACTTCTCGTGTTGCTGATAGATCTCTCTTAGAATTACTTCTTTAAGAATAAAAAACTAATCTGCACTTTAAGGAGAGGCACAAGACATAAGATCATGCGATTATTCTTATGATCATCACAAAATTTACCTGCATTAGTAATTTGTTGTCCCTACAGTTTTGACTTGGTTGAGGGTACCAACAGGAGTAAATGAAGTGTGCAGGTTGGCCCTGTGAGACACTGTTAAAGAGAAACAAGGCATCCGATGTATGTCAACGCAATTATCATAAGAATGGTTCTCGGACATTCGATTGCGATGAGCAACTACCGGTCATATAAAATTTCAAGGTATCGCACAAACAGCCTGGTAGTTGAACTCTTGGTACTCTAAATAAATCATTGTCGGAATACAATAGAACTATATATCACAGACAGAATTTCATAGGAGAATATAAGTTTAATTAGTAATATACTTAATTATACTCAATTTGATTATTTTAATTGATTAAAAAATGATTGGGATATTTATTTTGGAAAATAATGCAATTTTCATAAAGAAAGAGTTTAGGTAGAGAATAAATATTTATTTATAATTACAAAAAATGACCTTTAAAATGTAAGTGCATGAACTTATTAATGAGCTCAAATAATCCATACATGAAACATATTAAATTATATATCCAATATATGAACATAATTAAACACTTAATAATGAACTTGAACACTCATGAGTTTAGGCTTTTAATCTAGATATAGTTTTAAGTTAACTCTTAAGACTTCTTAATTTAAAACTTTCTTCTATACTCTAAATCATGTTCTGAAGTGCGGAAGAACTTTAAATTTGAGTGATTTCATAAGAATATCTACAACTTGATCATTAATTTTGACAGGCTTGAGCTTCACTAATTTAAAGTGATTTCATAAGAATATCTACAACTTGATCATTAATTTTGACAGGCTTGAGCTTCACTTCACTTCATTCATTGTAATACATTCTCTAATAAAACAACATTTCGTATCTATATGTTTACTCACGAATTTAGGCTTTTAATCTATATAGAGTTTTAAGTTAACTTTTAAGACTTCTTAATTTATAACTTTCTTCTATACTCTAAATCATGTTATGAAGTGCTAAAGAACTTTAAATTTGAGTGATTTCATAAAATATCTACAACTTGATCATTAATCTTGACATGCTTGAGCTTCACTTCATTCATTGTAATACATTCTCTAATAAAACAATACTTCATATTTATATGTTTACTCCAATCACAAAAAATTGGGTTCTTGGTGGATGGTTATTTAGACTTGTTATTACTGCATATTTCATTTGCTTCTTTTTGTAGAAAATGAAATTCTTTAATAGCTTTCTAAGCCAAATAACATGACAAGTGCATAAAGTTGTAGCCACATGTTTATATTCACAACTAGACAAAGTCACAATAACTTATTTCTTTAAACTCCATGTAATAGCACAATCTACCATAAATAATATGAAACCAATTGTACTTTTTTCTATCATCAACATCTTCTATAAAATCACTATCACAAAATCCAACTTGATTGAAATCAACAAATGACGTATAGAGCAACCCATAATCAATAGTACCTCTGATATTGGAGAATTCTCTTAGTTGCTTTCATATTAGTACAAGTAGGTGCTTATATGAAAGGGCTTATCACTTCATCTATAAAAAGAATATTTGGTCTTGTATATGTTAAGTATCTCAAACATCCAACAAGGCATTCGAATATAGTGGAATCTTCCTTATCTCCATCATCAAACTTTGTCAATTTGACTCTAGATTCTATAGTTGTATTCACTGGATTGTAATAAAGCATTTAAAACTTCTTCAATATTTTTTTGCATACCCTTCTTCTGAAAATAAAAATCCCATTTTTCATTGGCTTCACCTCCAAACTTAAATAGTGTGACATTAGTCTTATGTCCATCATCTCAAACTCCAATAACAAGTTTGCCTGAACTTTTGAAACAATATTGGATTATTAATTAGTGAAAATAAGATCATCCATATAAAGAAAAATGAGTAGAATATCTCCATTTCGATATGATTTAATGACAAGAGCATATTTATGAGAGCAACAAACAAATCCATCATTTTCGAAGTACTTATTGATGTGAGTATTTCATGTCCTTGATACTTGCTTTAATCCATACAATGTATTTTCTTCATGAACCTTGACTGTAAAGCCATTGTTCAACAAAAACCCTTTCTTAAAGATTGTTATTTAGAAAAGTTGACATTACATCAAATTGATGGATTTTACACTTCATTTAAGCTGCCAAAGAGGTCAGTATATGAATTGTCTCCATACGAGCAATAGCTGCAAATGCTTCATTATAATCTACTCCATGCTTTGCTTGTAACCTTTAACAACGAGCCTTACTTTATATTTCTCTACATCTCCATTTGCATTCTTTTTTATCTTATAAACCCATTTGACTCCAATAGCTTTATGACCCATCCCAACTATAGTTTTTCTCTATTTCCTTGATTTCGTTCTTTATGGCTTATATCCATCCTTTATCCTTCTCGGCCCCTAAAATTTAAAGGCTCGTTATCCATAAGAAAAAATAAATTACTCAAATCTAAATCAATTATTTCTTTTATCTTTTCATTTATATTATAAACACTCTTTATTTTTTGTGCCTTATCGCTTGACCTTTCTCTATGCATTGATGAAGAAGGAGAATGAGGTTTATTAGCAAAAGGAGGTGGAACTGTTTCTTAAACATTTATCATGGTTTCTTGCTTCAAAACATAGGGAAAAAATCATAGGTGTTTTTTTGTATCTCCCAATCCTATGTTGCTTCTTCATCAAATTCAACATCTCTACTCACAATAGTCCTTTCATTGTTTAGGTTGTGTAATTAGTAGCCTTTGGAATTCTATTCATAGCCAATAAATACATACTTAACACAAAGATTGTCTAGCTTAGATAAATTCACAAATAAATAATACCTGTTAAACTAGGGTTCAGATCCTCTGTACCCAATGCCCTGTCCCAACCCTGATCTGTTCCAAAAACGACGTCTTTTTATGTCTGTTAGCACCCAAAACTGTTACGTCATTTTTTTATTTTCTTGGTGCTCTGTTTGTCTGACATGACGATTCATTTATCTACAGATCTCAGAAGCTTATAATTTCCTGCTTCCAGGTAATTCTCCTTTTAGGTTAGATAAAGACTTTGCCTCAAAGGATCATGTTTCTCAAACTCCCCTAATGGACCACCTTAGCTTATTAGATGACTTGCAATTTGGACTCAACATTTGCATGCTTTGATGACTTGCAATTTTAATGGGTTGTTGTTTTATTTGCATGCTTTCACTTTTGGACTTTTAGTTTTAGATGTAGTTTCACGTCAAACATGTAATTTCCAATAGTTTGATAAGCACTCTGAGATGACTATGCGTTGATGAATCTGTTGAACTAGTTTTCCTCATTCTTCTTGTCTGGTTTCAGTTCCCTATGCACTAATCACTGTAACTTTGACATTTTAATTTTTAGCTCAGCATTAACTTAGCATCAGATCCAATGCCTTCAAGGAAGAATCATTTTGTAAACCAGGTTAACTACAGAGCTGCTGGAGGAGAACGATTTGTGTTGTGTAGAAAAGGTAAATTATGTAGTTATGGTTATTTCCTCATGTCTTGTGTTTGCCTTCTTAGTACCATTACCTTTACTTGCTCTATATTATCTATTGTCAGGTTGCTTTTAGGTGTTTCCACTGCATATAAATCTTTACTGATGTTATTATTTCACCAACATGATATCCGAGGCCTATGAAGTTGCTGCAGTCTTGTTGGTTGCCAAATAATAGAAAAGATGGCTCCTCTTCGGTCAGCAGGATATGTTGACCCTGGATGGGATCATGGCACTGCTCAAGATGAAAGGAAAAAGAAGGTCAAATGCAATTACTGTGGCAAAATTGTAAGTGGCGGGATATTTAGGTTGAAGCAACATTTGGCTAGAGTGTCTGGTGAAGTTACTCATTGTGATAAGGCTCCAGAAGAGGTATGTTTCAATATGAAAAAGAACCTGGAAGGATGCCGTTCTAGCCGAAAACGAAGGCAATCCGAATATGAAGAAGCATCTTTAGCTTTCCACTCAAACAATTATAATGACACGGAAGATGTTCCTGATAGTTATAAAGAGAAGGGCAAGAAAGTAATAACTGATAAGAACTTGGTTATGAGATTTGCTCCTCTTCGATCATTAGGATATTTGGACCCTGGCTGGGAACATTGTGTTGCTCAAGATCAAAAGAAGAAAAAGGTGAAATGCAATTATTGTGAAAAGATAATTAGTGGGGGTATCAACCGATTTAAGCAGCATCTGGCAAGGATCCCTGGTGAAGTTGCTTACTGTGATAAGGCTCCTGAGGAAGTGTATCTTAAAATCAAGGAGAATATGAAATGGCACCGAACAGGTCGTCGAAACCGAAAACCTGACACCAAGGAGATATCTGCTTTCTACACTCTTTCAGATAATGATTATGAAGAAGAAGAGCATGAGGGAGGGCTGCTGCAATGTTCAGGCAGGGATCTGCTCATGATTGAGGATAAAATTTCAGATAACGACGTCAGAAATAACAGGTGCAGATCTCCTGGTAGTAGTGGTAATGGTAGTGAACCACTTTTGAAGAAATCAAGATTGGATTCTGTCTTCTTGAAATCACTTAAAAACCAGACATCATCACATTATAAGCATGTGAAAACAAAGATGGTTGCGGAGAAAAAGTGTAGGAAGGAAGTTATAACTGCTATTTGTAAATTCTTTTATTATGCAGGCATCCCTTCTGGTGTGGCTGATTCCCCTTATTTCCAAAAAATGCTGGAGTTAGTTGGACAGTATGGACAAGGCCTGCAAGGTTCGTCTACCCATTTAATATCTGGTCGGTTTCTTCAGGATGAGATCAACACGACCAAAGAGTTTTTAGCTGAATTAAGGACATCTTGGTCAATTTCTGGGTGTTCTATTATGGCTGATATTTGGAGTGATATTGAAGGTAGGACATTGGTGAACTTCCTGGTCTCTTGTCCTCGGGGTGTATATTTTTTTTCTTCAGTTGATGCTACTGATATCATCGAAGATGCTGGAAATCTTTTCGAGATGTTGGACAAAATGGTTGAAGAAATAGGCGAGCAAAATGTGGTTCAAGTATGAAACTCACTCTTTCTTGTGTTGCTTCATTTCTGCTGTGTAATGACTTGAATTTACTTTTATTGATTTCCTAAAAATGTTATCTTCTTACTTCTACTAAAAGGTAATCACCGAAAACACAGCCAGCTGGAAGACTGCTGGGAAGATGCTTGAAGAAAAAAGGCGCCATTTATTTTGGACACCATGTGCTGTGCACTGTATAGATCAAATGCTTGATGAGTTTTTGAACATAAAATGGATAGGAGAATGCGTCATCAAAACTAAAAAAAGTTACAAAGTTTATAAATAACAATATATGGTTGTTGAATTTTATGAAAAAAGAGTTTACAAGAGGACAAGAACTTCTAATGCCTGTTGTTTCCAAATTTGGCACTACTTACTTCACTTTACAGAGTTTGTTGCATTATGGCATTGACTTAAAAAGAATGTTTATGTTAAATAAATGGGTTTCTTCCCCATTTGCAAAGTCTGACGAGGCCAAGGAAGTTGAAAAACTTCTCTCCAATGCATCATTTTGGAAGAAATTGCAGTGTGTTAGAAAATCACTGGAGCCAATTGCACACGTTCTCCAAAAGATAGATAGCAATGAAAGCCAGTCAATGCCATTTATGTATAATGACATGTGCAGAGCTAAGATTAAAATTAAAACCATTCATGGGGATGATACACAAAAGTATGGACCTCTGTGGAATGTGATAGACAATAACTGGAACTCATTGTTCCACCATCCGCTGTATGTAGCAGCTTACTTTCTCAACCCATCATATCGTTACCGTCCTGATTTTGTTTTGGTATGAAA
Source organism: Erythroxylum kapplerianum (assembly GCA_025434765.2). Classification (NCBI taxonomy): domain Eukaryota; kingdom Viridiplantae; phylum Streptophyta; class Magnoliopsida; order Malpighiales; family Erythroxylaceae; genus Erythroxylum; species Erythroxylum kapplerianum. Next base: position 11,357 of record JANSVI020001068.1, on the reverse strand, counting down.
AATTGATCTACCGTTCTAGTTGTTAAATACCTTCAGTGTTTTTGGTTTAATTATTTTTAGTTTCATTGTTCTAGCATCCCGAAGTTATTCGTGGATTGAATGAATGCATAGTCCGATTGGAAGCTGATAATGCAAAGAGAATTTCAGCATCCATGCAGGTAATATATTCTTTCACTTTTCTTGTGTCGTGTTCCATTTATAATAAGGCTAGAGCTAGTTCCATTTGGTTGATGATTCAAGCTTAGCCTGTCTATTGAGCTACTTAATTTGCATAAAAACCAGCCAAAAGAGTTTTGTTAATTTTAAGTGGTTACCACATTATTGGATATCTAACTTAATAATCTTTTCGTGTGATCAGATTCCTGAATTTGTATCTGCTAAAGCTGATTTTGGAACTGATTTGGCAATAAGTACCAGAATGGAGCTTGATCCAGGTAATCAACTGAGTATATAGTGTACACAGGATTTAAATGTAATTGTTTAGTGATATGAAAATTGAGAAAAGATGCGTACATGTGCTACCATTACTCTTATTAGCTGCATGGTGGCAACAACATGGAATAAGTTGCTTAGAGCTTCAAAGAATTGCTATACGCATACTGAGCCAGACATGTTCATCTCTTGGTTGCGAACATACCTGGAGCACCTATGACCAAGTCCATAGCAGAAGGCATAATTGTCTGTCTCGGAAAAGATGGAACGAGCTTGCATATGTTCACTACAATTTGCGATTACGTGAGAGCCAGATAGGAGGAAAGCCTTGTGATTTGATATCATCTGAAAGTTTCATGTACGAAAGCATACTGGATGATTGGCTTGTGGAGAAACAGAAACAGTCCTTGCAAGAAGATGAGGTACTGGATTTTAATCAAGTTTTTATATCTTGTGCAAAAGGGTTCTGCATAAAGGTGTTGGGAACTTATTAAACTACTGAGTTGTAAATGTTGTTTCAGGATATGCTTGACAGCAAAATGGAACAATTATATGCAGATGAAATGGATGAGAATGAACATGAAGTAAACAGACCTGCAGAAATGGTATCGTTGGCTGATGTGGGTGAACCTTTTGAGGGCAGTTCTGCAGCTGGAGGAGTTACCACTGATGATGATGGTTTTGACTTTCTTGATGATGATTTGACAGAATAAGTTGTGTCTCATAAACCCTGGTGAGAAATGAGATGTGAATGAATTGATGTTAAAAAGTAATTAGTATCAATGAGCGATCCCATATGATAATTTATTGTGCAATACAGTTGTAAAGTCGTCTTATAAATCATAACAAAATCGCAATTCCAACTTTTCTTCAATTAAGTTAACAACTGTTGCTTCATGGATTTCTATAATCACTTCATCTTCCCATTTTTCCCATCTGCTTAGTTCAGAATGTTGATATCTCATGGTCTTTTCGTAATTGTTTGTGCATATTGCATCTACAGTATGTCGTCGTATGTTCTTTCTTATATTTAGCCTTTCTCATTACTTATGTTGACAGTATGTAAGATAACCTTCGTTAAGTATTCGATTAGATGTTTGGAGATTATTACAGAAACATGGGGCTGCCAGTCGCTTTGTATGGAACCCTGAGAGTGAGCTCAGACTGATGACATGCAATTAGAAATGTGATAATTTGGATGAGTTTTCAATTACTTCTTTGCTATAAGGTTTCAACCTACATTCTGTTGCAACTTGACGAGTTAATTCATTGCACTCGTGGGTTCACAGCACGTTTTATATCAATTTGAATATTATATTACCTTATTCACTGAGTTACTGTGTCTGCCTTAATCCAGGCTTTCAATTCAGTGCATGTTACATATTTTCGAATACCTCTCAATGCTTCAAAATAGCTGGTGAGGAAACATTTCCAAATTTTGGCTAAAACTATGAAACTCATTTGCTTGAGTGGATTCCGAGACCAAATAAGTAAATTTAGCAAAGTACTCGGCTGATATACAAGTAAAAGATGAAAAATAAGATCAAGACGCTTACTCCTTAGTCCTTCCTAGGCTATGGCTGCCTAAGTCTAAACATATGGTATTATGCGACATGGAAGCATTGTAACTGCAGATTTAACAATGGCAGACAGTCGGTGAGATTGCCAAGTAATTATGACATCCAAATAACTTTAAACAAACGAGAGGGCAAGGAAGATGGAGAGTAAATTAGAATTGGCTACAGAGGGCATTTTGAGAGCGTCATCATCTTAAAAGGGAAATTTATCTGCCCATTCAACATTTAGTAAAGTGCGCAGTGAACTTCACGCCGAAAAGAGAAACAGTAAATTGTTGTCTATTAATAGAAAAAACAATAAAGGAAGACAAGAGGCTGAAAAAGAAGCATACATCTCATGTTCCTACTACAAGTTTTTGAACGTACAAAATCTTACTGCAGTTATCAGTACAATTTATCTAGGGGTGGAAGATCATGTCTTTAGTAACATGTTCCTCCTAAGATTGATATATATGACCAAGACATTAACTAGTAATGCAGAGCACTTCTTCAACGTGAAACATACCTGGAAAGCTTCAATATCGTCCATAGTCACTTCAATATTTAACTTTTCCCCTTGTTCTTCGAGCAAGCCACCATGCCTAATTCTTGGAAACACAGACCAAAGGAACCAACAAGCCACTTTTTATACAGTTGGCATGATGTTTCAATGAACCATCTAATTTCATAAACTCAAAATCATGCTGCCTGCAAAGCCGATTCATAGACATGCTCAACCCAGACAGTAATTGATTCCCAGCGTCCTACACATCTTGCTTATCCAACACTTACCCATGGTAACTCTTACGGCAAAAGATTTGGCTTAGTTTCTATCACGCATCATCCAGTTAGAATCATCACAGTTACCAGATGGTTTTGTTGGTCAAAGACCTTGATAATCTAACGGTGCTTCAAGCATTGGCTTGCTTAATAACAACAAATCCGTAACACCAGAGAATTTGTTAATGGTTGATGCATGTCTTACCATAAGACATCCTCTACCACAGACGCAACTCCCATCAAATCCACCCAGAAAAGAAAGTAAAACACATACCTAATTACTAAAGTCACAAGTATTTATTATAGTCCATTATATTTTCAACTTTTTAAGATGACTAGTGTAGTTCTCGTAGCCGGTCAAATTCCTCAAATATTTTCCACTCCCATGTCCCACCAAGATACTCGCAATTAATGACCCTAGCCAGGCCAATTTTTCTATACCAGCATATCAAATAGCAGGACCAGCACCTGCTTCTGTATTACTTTCTTGTACGGTAATAGCAATAGGCTGCCATCCTGAATGATGATGAATAATCCATTTCTTTAAAGAAATTATCATATTTAAAATCTGGAGTACATCACCCAAAGCAAGGTATTCCAGGCAAGCCTTTTTCAAAACCAGTGCTGCTTCATATCTGTACAACAGTGACAAACCACGCAAATGGTTCTCTGATCACATTTTACAATATGGTGATTCAAAGTTGCAAGCAATATAAACAAAAATATTTACCTGCAATTGGAGGCCATCATGGCAGATCGTCCAGCTGATGAAGTTAGAAACTTGCGTATTTCATCCCAAGTTGTTCTTGGGTACTGGTTAGGATTACCACCAATAGGATTCACACACTTCCATAGCTTTTCATTTTTACTGACAAACAATTGTAATGCACCCAAATTTTGCTTCACTACCATATTCTTGTCAATTGCACAGTCCAAAGCCTTCCGTACATCAATACTGTGATGCTTTTGATCTCCAAATCGAATACAATCAGTAATGTTTGCTTCAGTTGGCATAATTTTTTCAACTTTCAGGGTGTTCAGGGCAAGTAGAATAATTCCAATAAGGCCTTGCTCATAGGCTGAAGGTGACTGGTGTCCTTGAGCTCCCCAAGTAGCATTACTACTAGTAGTACTAGTTACCATTTGGGAGGATAAAGGGTTTGAAAGTCCAGGAGCAATGGGATACCAATTGTTTGTTGGGCTACTGTTTATGGTATGTTCTTTATGAGGACCAAATGTAGCAGGATTTGGATACTCAGGAGAACCTGCTTTGAAATCTTTTACAGTTTGTCCCTGGGTATTAGGAACATCTTTCATATAACCGGAATATTCAGACATACTTAGCTTAGAAATATCAGGCACGTTTGTCAAAGGGGCCGAGGAAAATCCAAGTTCATTAGGTCTAGGACGATAACCATAATTTTGATGAGAATTGTGAGGTGACGTAAAATCAGCTGCAAAGGGCTGTTGTTGTATGGAGAGGATATTAGGCCTCAATGGCTGCATAAATCCATTCTGAGAAGCACCAGAAATATCTTGTGGAAACCTAGCTGTAGGGTCAACACCTCCAAAAAACTCATGAGGGGCTTTCTTAAACTGCTTTCCTTGCGTATATTCCTGTTGACTTGAGTTATCGTAGCTCTTACTTTCTTGTATCCCAAACGAGCCACTTGAGGGTCTTGGAAGACTACGACCATATTTCCCTTTGTTTCTCATATCACCAACCTTTCCACCAGGAGATGAATTCAGATTTCCTACGGCAAATCCTTCAGAACTGAAAGCTGGTGGATGAACAAATTGACTAGATTCAGAATTCCTACTTTGTGAAGTAACAGTAGCAAGTTGCGACGATTCAGTACTTGTGAGCGGAGCTCCCCCGGCAGATAAGCTAGTCCAAAGCCACACACTCCTTACAGCAGCAATGAGTGGTGCAGAAGCT
>JANSVI020001066.1:328241-340589 GCA_025434765.2 Erythroxylum kapplerianum | reverse complement strand
TTGGCGACCGGGCCGAGTAATAGACGAAGGCGATCGCTGGTCCCAAGGATCTTGTCTCGGCGACCTAGTCGATCGATGGTCGAGGCCGAGCGGTCCCAAGGATCTTGTCTTGGCGACCGGGCCGAGTAATAGACGAAGGCGATCGCTGGTCCCAAGGATCTTGTCTCGGCGACCTAGTCGATCGATGGTCGAGAAATTTCGAAGGCGAGCTATGTGTTGGGGCAATCAATTCTGCCTTTTCATTCTAACGTGTTTCGGCGAGACTCGCTTTGCCAAGAAACTTGAAAATTCTTTATTACTGATAATGAAAAATCCAACTAGTAAAGCCGGGAAAAAGGTTTCCCAAAAATGAGTAATAATAAAGTACGCGACAAACAAACAAATAAATTAAAATAAGGCTCATCTATTAATGGAACGCCCTCGAGTCTCTGCCATTCGTATCGTGTATGGGAGGGTAGGAGTCAAGTCCACTCGATCTTTCTCTTCCATCGCAAAACTCTGCTTCATCCCTAGCTCTCGCGGCCAAAGAGCTCGTCAAAACCACTGCTCCCTCTAGGGTCCTCGTTTCTGCCAAGTAGCACTCCCTAGCGATTTTTTGTTGACCCCTGACCTTGCCAATGCCATGGGGTGTTGGAAACTTCATCACCTGATAATAGGTGGAAATGACCGCTCTAAGGGCATTTTGAGTAGCCCGGCCGATTATTGCATTGTATGCCCCTTGAAACTTCACGACCAAGAACTCAACGTCCTTTTCTAATTGACATGGCCTCTGCCCGAACTTGACTTTCAAATACACTCGGGCGAAGGGGTAGGCTGACGCCCCGGTTACCCCTTTGATAGGGCCATCAACAGGCAGTAGTCGATCCTCCGGAACCTCCATCTGCTTGAAGGCGTCATAATAAAGCAGGTCGACCGAGCTTCCTGTGTCAATCATTACTCGCTTTACTTCGCTACCTCCCATGTTCAGAGTGACCACTAGCGCATCGTCATGGGGGTAACTGACACCCTCTAAATCGGACTCATCGAATGAAATTATTCCGTCTTTCTGCGGCCTTTTCTTAGCGGACGAGTCTTCAACGACCCGTTTGGCGTACCTCTTTCTTCCTTTGGCGGTCGAACCTCTTGCGGCACTGCCTCCGAAGATCATGTTGATGACCCTGACCGGGCGGTCGTCCTGCCGTTCAGTGTTTCTATCATCTCTCGGCCTGGATTGTGCCCTCGCACCTCGTCGATCGTCGATATTCTCATCTCGCCTCCTTCCATCATTCCTCTCGTTTCGCCTCCAAGGCTGTCGCCCATTGTTCGATCGACCGATCCTATTATCATTGTCTCGATCAGCGTTCTGTCCGCGCTTTATGAATCGACCTAGCTTTCCCCTTTGTATAAGGAGTTCGATCTCTTTCTTCAATGGCCAGCAATCCTCCGTGTCATGACCGATTTCTCTATGAAAACGACAATACAAGTCCGGGTCCCTCCTGTTGATGGGGGTCTTTAACCTCTCGGGCTCTTGGAAGTGTTCCCCATCTGCTTTCATAGCTGCTAATACTTCGGCATATCGCCTATTGAGTGGGGTGAACTCCTGTCGATACCCTTGTCGATCGATCGGCTTTCTCCAGCTCGACTGGCCCTTTTGCCGCTTGTGCGAGTTGCTCGCTCTGTCATTTGGCGAGCTATCCTCCCTTCTACGCCTCGTGTTTTTCAGCACTTCTTCAAGCTGAATGTATCTATCCGCCCTATCTCTTATTTCTTGGATGGATCGTGGCTGATCGAGGGCTAGCGATTTTTTAAACTCCTCGTCCCTTGTATTATTCATGAGCGCTGCCAGCATGGACGAACAAGTGAGGTCGGGGACTTCGACCGCTTCATTATTGAATCGAGCGTAAGGTGCGTGCATACCAAGCGCTAGACACACACAGACACAAATTGCTTTTGATCCATGCATAGTTGTGTGCAAACGGGCTAACCACCTGGGAAGCGTGTGTCCCACATGCTGGACATGCATTTGAGATCTGGCTCCTACATGTTCCAGTTATCTGGAGTGCGTGTATCACATGTGCCAAACTCTAAGCGTGTCCCAAAAGCACTAGTTGCTTCTTCATCACCTATCCCTCCATTCGCTCAAAAAAGACGATTTTTGGTGATTTTCGAATTCTGATGAAAAAAAATCACTCAAAAATCCACTTTAACCCCTTTTTTTTCCACGCAATACTTGCTCAAAGTCAATTCAAACAACAAATATGGAATTTGTATAAGCGAAAACAAATTGATTTCTCCGATTTCCTAAAGGACTAAATTGAAAATCTTCGTTCAAATTAATAAATCATGGAACTGCTCTAATATCGTAGGTTATTTATAACACAAACTTTAAGTATAGATCCAAGATCAACCATGAACTTGTATTAATAACAACAAAATGTAAAAAAAAAATCCTATTTCACTATCCATTGAATAATGGAAAAGCTGCTAAACTGCTTGAACAAACTCCTCAATTATGAACAAACTCTTAAAATTTATGATTAGCCTTTATAAAAATTGTGTATTCTTATATCGTTAATGTTTTTCTGTACCTTTCTTAATGTGTGGGACTCTTGACGAGTAAGAGAAGTTGAATCTCTACAAACTTATTTAACCAGGCATCATGAGACCTTAAAAGCTATTTATATTAACCTTAGTGGATCTCCTATTATAAGCTCGATAAACAGCCAGCACACACTGATTAGGATATGAGTTCCTCATTGGACTTTAGTCATTAACCAGATCCTTTATTAGGTTCTTTGTTATCTTTAATTTGGATTAAATTTGATTTTTATTCTAAATTTTATAAAAATACGTAATTAATAATTGCCTAGTAAAAAAATCAGTTACAGAGTTATGTTTCTAGGACAGTGTAAAAGTTTGTGGTTTGATTTATCAGTCGACCACGGACAATTTAGCTGCAGGAGAGCTTGATTCATGCCAAAACTTTCAGGATTACCAGAATTTGTTTCCATCGGTAATTTGAAAGGAACAGGACCACAACCAAAGAAGCTGCTTTTTTTTTTCCCCCTTAACGCACTGATCTGTTTTTTTCTGAGATATTTTTGGGTCACTTCTTATTTTGCAAATATGGTCTTTCTATACGTTGCACGCCATTAACGCGCCCACTTGGTTTGGGATGTTCAGCAGCTAACATGAGAGTTATGCTGCAGAGACGTTACTTAACATGGTATTGATCACATCAAAGTTATTGCAAGTAACAATCGTCGCAGACATACCTCCCACATGGTCGAACGTCATTGAAGACAGAATGAAGCTGGTTATAACTATAGAAACTTTTCACTCGTCTACTTCAAGTAGCTCTCAACGCATACCCCCACTGATTGAGTTCTCAATTCATAATTTGCATATTTTGATGGCCATGGAAGCATGTGGTGCTCTTTAATTCTTCATGTTATTTTGGGTTATCTTTTCTTTTTTTAAAAAAATAAAATAAAGCAGCAGTATAGGGCTTTAACCCAGTTCATTGAAGTCAATAAGATCAGTTTAAGCTCCATTTGCAAGCATTTACGTACATCAACATATATATAGCTTCTGCTTCATGGTCTATTTTTGTTTCATGACATGCCAGTGACTTGCGCCTTTGAAATAACGAAGTTTGTGATGCATGACAAAGTTTTTTTTTATTGCCCACGAGGTATTTTAGGAGGGTCCTAATTATAGAAAGATATTTTTAAACCATCCACTCCTAGATTAATCCCCGCTCGAGCCGGGTAGATTCCTTATGGGAGGCAAAACTCTGACTCCAAGTTTTAAACTGTTGAAGACGTGGAGCCTAAGTATGAAGAACGTGGGATGTGGGCTCAATTATTTACGTTTTTTACGTTTCTTTTTTACGGTCTCCTAGTTGTGTGGGACTCCTTGTTAAAAACAAAGTGTGCGTGGGTCTCTTGTACTTCAGTCACAACAAAAGAAATAAAACCTAGTGCATCTCCCGTGGACGTAGCCGCATTGGTGAACCACGTAAAAAATTCCTGTCTCCTTTGTATTTTCGTTCTTGCTCTTATTTCTTGCTATTGTGTGTGTGTGATTCCACGATCCTAACAACTGGTATCAGAGCGAGGTTGGTTAAGAGATCACAACAAAACAATGGAAGACGGAAAGGCTAAGATTGAGAGGTTCGAAGGGAAGGATTTCGCTTTCTGGAATATGCAGATTCAGGATTTGTTGTATCAGAAAGATCTCTATCTACCTTTGAAGGACAAACCCGCAGACATGACAAAGGAGGATTGGGAAGTTTTGGACCGCCAAGCACTGGCTACGGTGAGATTGACATTGGCTAGGAACGTTGCCTTCAACGTCATGGATCAAACAACGACGAAGGGGTTGATTGCAGCCTTATCAAATATGTATGAGAAACCCTCGGCAATGAATAAGGTATATTTGATGCGTCGATTATTTGATCTTAAGATGGTTGATTCCACCAGTGTTGCTGATCATATTAACGAATTTAATATGATAATAACAAAACTGGCTTCTGTAAAGATTAACTTTGAAGATGAAATTAGGGCTTTGATTTTGTTATCGTCTTTGCCCGAGTCTTGGGACACTATAGTACCTGCTGTTAGTAGTGCTAGAGGTTCGAATGCACTTCAGTATGATGAGATCCGTGATGTAATCTTGAGCGAAAGTATTCGCAAGAAAGATTCTGGTGAGTCTTCTGGGAGTGCCTTGAATGTTAGAGGCAGAGGGAAACAAAAGGGTCAAAGCAAGAATAGAGGTCGTTCAAAATCAAAGGGAAGGGGTAGGTCTCAAAATCCTAAAGAAGCAGTTTGTTGGGATTGTGGTGATAAGGGGCACTTTAAGAGAAATTGCCCTAAATCTAAGAACAAGGGCAGGGGCAACAACCACAATGATGATAATGACTCTGTGAATTCTGCTGAAGATGTGGGTGATGCTCATATTCTTAGTGTAGATAGTCCCATTGAGTCATGGATAGTTGACTCAGGTGCATCGTTCCATTCCTCACCTAGTAAAGACCTGTTTCACAATTTTGTTGGTGGAAAGTTTGGCAAGGTGTATCTTGCCGATAATAAGAGTTTGGAGATTCTAGGAAGAGGGGATGTGAATGTAAAGACCTTGAATGGGGGTCTATGGAAACTGCAAGATGTCAGGTATATCCCAGGTTTGACCAAGAACCTGATATCTGTTGGTCAATTAGATAGTACTGGCTACAAAACTGAGTTTGGCAATGGTTCCTGGAAGATGGTGAAAGGTGCAATGGTTGTGGCTAGAGGTGTGAAGTCTGGGACATTGTACACTACTGCAGGGTGTACAAATTTAGTTGCTAATGTTGCTGAGAGTTCTTGTAGTACAAGTTTATGGCACAACAGGCTTGGTCACATGAGCGAGAAAGGGTTGAAGATAATGGCTGCTAGGGGTTCTTTGCCTGGTTTGAAATCTGTTGACATGGGTTTGTGTGAGAGTTGTGTTTTTGGCAAGCAGAAATGAGTCAGCTTCACCAAAGTTAGCAGGGAACCAAAAGCAGAGAAGTTAGAGTTGATTCATACTGATGTATGGGGTCCTTCACCTGTTTGCTCTTTGGGTGGCGCATACTACTATGTCACTTTCATTGATGATCACAGCAGAAAGGTATGGGTTTATTTTTTGAAAAATAAATCTGATGTTTTTAATACTTTTCTGAAATGGAAAGTACAGGTTGAGAATCAGACAGGTCTGAAGGTCAAGTGCTTGAGATCAGACAATGGTGGTGAATATGAGAAAGATGAGTTCAAGAAGTATTGTGCTCAACAGGGAATCAGGTTGACCAGGACTGTTCCTGGAAAAGCAAGGCAGAATGGCATTGCTGAGAGGATGAATAGGACTCTCAATGAGAGAGCCCGGAGCATGCGCATTCATGCTGGGTTGCCCAAGACACTATGGGCAGATGCAGTCAACACAGCGGCATACCTGATCAATAGGGGACCATCAATTCCTTTGGGTGATAAGGTACCAGAAGAGGTATGGAGTGGTAAGAAAGTTGATCTGTCCTTTCTACGCACTTTTGGTTGTGTTGCATATGTTATGATTGATCCTGAGAAGAGAGATAAACTTGACCCAAAATCCAAGAAGTGTTATTTTCTTGGTTATGGTACTGATCTATTTGGCTACAGGGTGTGGGATGGTAAGAAGGTGTTTAGACATTGTGATGTTGTCTTTGATGAATCTGTCATGTACAAAGATAGGTTGGAAAAGGGTTCTATTGATAAAGAAACAGTGGGAGCTAACAACAGTGATAGACAGTTGATTGAGATTCCTGTAAATACTAGTTCTGCTAGATTTGAGAGAAGGTTAACGACACAGGATGAAAATGCAGCTAGGTCACAGATTGCTCCACAAGTTGATATGCCAGAACCAGACATAATTTCAGAAACTTCTTCTGATGATGTCCTTGAGACACCACCTGTGGTGAGAAGGTCAGCTAGGTTAACAAAAGGTAAAGCTCCAGAAAAATATTCTCCTTCATTACATTATCTTTTATTAACAGATGCTGGTGAGCCAGAGTCGTACCATGAGGCTATGCAGGTAGATGATTGGTCCAATTGGGAGCATGCAATGGATGATGAGATTGCCTCCTTGGACAAGAATAGAACCTGGGAACTAACTGAGTTACCTGCAGGAAAGAAAGCTTTGTTGAATAAGTGGGTGTATAGGATCAAGAATGAGCCTGATGGTAACACCAGGTATAAGGCTCGATTGGTAGTTAAGGGATTTTCACAAAAGGAGGGTATAGACTATAATGAAATTTTTTCTCCTGTTGTAAAACTAACTACCATTAGAATAGTCTTGAGTTTGGTTGCAGCTGAGAATTTGCATCTGGAACAAATGGATGTAAAAACTGCGTTTTTACATGGTGATTTGGAGGAGGACTTGTATATGAGGCAACCAGAAGGGTATGTGGTTCCAAATGAGGAACACTTGGTGTGTAGGCTCAAAAAGAGTCTATATGGGTTGAAGCAGGCTCCGAGACAGTGGTACATAAAGTTTGACACCTTTATGTGCAATAGTGGATTCCACAGGAGTGATAAGGATCAGTGTTGCTATTTCAAGAAATTTTCTGATTCTTACGTTGTGTTACTCTTGTATGTGGATGATATGTTGATTGCAGGGTCTAGTTTAAAGGAAATCAACAAATTGAAGAAAGAGATGTCAAAGAAATTTGAGATGAAGGACTTAGGTCCTGCGAAGCAGATTCTTGGGATGAGGATTTCCAGGGATAGGTCGAAAGGCACTTTGAGACTATCCCAGGAAGATTACGTGCGTAAGGTTTTGGATCGTTTCAGAATTGGTGATGCGAAGCCCAGGAACACCCCATTGGCAAATCATCTCAAATTGTCAAAGGAGCAGTCACCCAGGACAACTGAGGAGCAGGACTACATGTCCAAGGTACCTTACGCTTCTGCAGTTGGGAGTTTGATGTACGCTATGGTCTGCACTAGACCAGACATAGCGTTTGCAGTGGGAGCAGTGGCTAGATTTATGGCTGATCCCAGTAAGGCACATTGGGAAGCTGTGAAATGGCTTCTAAGATACTTAAAAGGCACTGCTAGTACTTCACTTGTGTTTGATAAGAGCAAGGTTGAACTAAAAGGGTTTGTTGATGCTGATTTGAGTGGGGATTTTGACACCAGTAAGAGTACAACTGGGTATGTCTTCACACTTGGTGGTACAGCTGTGAGCTGGATGTCTAGACTTCAAAAGTGTATTGCAATGTCTACCACAGAGTCATAATATGTTGCTATGTCTGAAGCTGGGAAAGAAATGGTTTGGTTACAAGACTTTATGGAAGTTATAGGCAAGAAGCATCATGATAGCGTTCTCTACAGTGACAGTCAGAGTGTCATACAGTTGAGGAAGAATCTAGTCTTGGAATTGCTTTTCTGTTTAGACACAAAAATGCTTCTAACGCTACGTTTTGCAAGCTAGCGAAGTATTAAGCCTCATGAAGCGTTTGCAGTCCAAGGGCCCTCACCACCCCCTGTAGATCATCATTGAACCTATCAATAAAGTGTCCCTTCTTGTATGTTTCCAGTAGCGCATCCTGGACTATGTTTCAAAGCGTATCAAAACAATTTTGGTACTTTAGAAGAGAGCCTTACTACTTTATGTTTTTAAACTCCGTTGTGGGTCGGTGGCAACATCCACAAAAAATTCAGTCACCACCAGAGAATATGCCCTCCACATCAACACACGATGAGTTGACCACTCTACGGTGAAACAATACCAACGCTATCCCTCTAGGTGAATCACTATGATCTAGATCTCCTTCTCTTCTTGATAGAAGAATTTAGAATTTTGACAAAGAGAAGAGAATTGAGAAGAAGATAACTGCTGTAATTTTTGTCTTCCCTTATTTCCTTGGCAACAGAATTTAAATAGCAAGATAATTACAAGTGGTACACCCACCTGCTACAAATTAGGAATCACAAAGCATCGTGGAACACCCCATTCAACTAGAAGCAAATAACAGACAATGAATAAAAATATGAGAAAATAATACTATAGGTCTATAACCTTACAACTTCTGAAAACACTCTACTTATTGCTTAACATAGCTAAGACATCTAGACTTCATGCGTGCAACGCGTAGTCATTTGGACTTCATGCGTCTACCAATGCGGCCCTTATCATGCACTTATCATTCCACCCTCCCCAAATTGTCCTTATCCTCAAGGAAAAAACACAGATACACTCATGCAAATCTCCAAAGGTTTTCCCAAGTTGCATCAATAGCTGTGGTGCATTTCCATTGGATCAAAACCTCTATGCAAGGTCGGTATCGCCCCTTCTGAATGACCCGCCTATCTAAAATTTGGTCTAGTTTAGGTAGAACATATGAGTCATTAGTGACAGGAGGAAGGTCTTTTGTGGTAGTTGTTGCTCTCCCAGATGTCGTTTCAGTAAGCTAATGTGGAAGACGTCATGAATTTGAGCTCCTTCTGGCAAGCGTAATCAGTATGTTACCTTCCCAATTTTCTCCAAAATTTCAAATGGTCCATAAAATTGGGAAGAAAGTTTCAGAGATTTTCGAAAGGCAACGCTAGTCTGCCTATAAGGTTGAAGCTTCAGGTAAACATAATCGTCGACATTGAACTCAACCTCCCTTCTCTTTTTATCAGCGTGGAGCTTCATCCTTTCCTGTGCTAATCGCAAATTGAGCTTCAGTTCTTTCAATACTTCTGCTCGTTGTTTAAGATAATCATCTACAGATTGGACTTTGGTTGTTCTAGGAATATAGGAAAGCAATGATGGGGCAGTTTGCCATAGACTAACTCAAAGGGTGTGAATTTAGTGGCAGAATGATAACTAGTGTTATAACTGAGTTTTATCTAAGCCAACCAGTCAACCCACTTTCCTGGTTGATCACTAATAAAATATCTTAAATATTGCTCCAGCATGTTGTTCATAACCTCTGATTGCCCACCAGTCTGAGGGTGGTAATTAGAGCTTATTTTTAACTGGGTTCCTGTAAAGTAAACAAGTGATTCCAAAAAGAACTTGTAAATATCTTATCCCTTTCACTTACAATGGTTTTTGGAACACCATGCAATTTGATCACATGGTTGACAAGTTCAGATACTATGCCTACTACTTTGAAAGGATGTTTCAAGGGAATAAAATGGCAATATTTGGTTAGTCTATCTACCATTGTCATAATTGCTGTGAACCCTTTGGATGATGGCAACCTTTCTATAAAGCCTACAGAGATATAAGAGCAAATTTTGTCAGGTATTGGAAGTGGTTGCAGCAGTCCAGGAGGCTTGAGTATCTCACATTTGTTTTGTTGACATATTGAACATTCCTAGATGAATTTTTTATGTGTTGTCGCAACCCCACCTAATAAAATTGTTGTTTGAGTTTGAATAAACTCTTGTGATACCCGAAGTGGGCCCCTATGTTAGAAGAATGGTACTCGGCTAGGAGTGAGGGAATTATGGAACTGTTGGCCGATAAGAATATCTTATCTTTGTAAAAATATACACCGTCTTTGACTTGAACACTCTCTACTACTAGCTTCTAAATTTTGGTTGCACATGTAAGGTCTGTTTGCACTTCTTCTTGGAGATCCTTCCACCACTCAAGAATAGGCAGAGTAATGATGGTCATGTAATATTCACCCATTCATGATAATGCGTCAGCTCCTTGATTATCCCTTCCCTTTCGGTATTCAATTCGGTAGTCATATCCCATTAATTTTGGAAGCCATCGTGCTTGAGTTGGTGTTGTAATCATTTACTCTAACAAAAACTTTAAACTCCGTTGATCAATATGAACAATAAAAGGCTTACCTAAGAGATACGGACGCCATTTCCCAATGGCTTTGACAATGGCTAACATTTATTTTTCATAGGTTAAAAGGTATAGTGTTGAACCCTTTAGTGTTTCACTGTAGTAGGCTATGGGCCGATGTTTCTGAGAAAGAATGGCCCCAAGTCCACTTCCACAAGCATCGCTTTCTACCCTAAACTCTTGGCTAAAATCAGGTAGTGTTAATACCGGAGGGGTTGATAATGCTTTCCTCAGCTGTTGAAAGGTTTCTTCTGTTCATTGGTCCATATGAATCCCTGTTTGATTAATAACTTGGTGAGTGGGGTGGCTATGATGCCAAAGTTCTGGATGAATGCTCGGTAATATCCAACAAAAGCCAAAAATCCACGATTTCCTTTTGGGTAGTTGGTGTTGGCCACGCCAAGATCGCCTCAATTTTTTCTGATCGACCACCACCCCTTGGCTTGATATGACATGTCCCAGATAATCCACTTTCGTAACTCCAAACTGGCATTTACTGGTTTTGACAAACAGTTGATTTTTTTGTAGAACGTACAAGACAACTTTAAGGTGGTACAAATGCTCTTACCAATACCTGCTATGCACCAATATGTCGTCAAAAAATACTAAAATAAATTTTCAAAGATAGGGTTAGAAAATCTCATTCATTAGTGCTTGAAAGGTGGCCGATGTGTTGGTGAGACCAAAATTAGTAGTGCCCTTCATGAGTTCGAAAAGCAGTTTTATGGATATCCTCCTTTTTGACTTAGATTTGGTGGTATCCGGAACGGAGGTCTAGTCATGTATAGTACATGGACCCATGCAACTCATCCAAGAGTTCGTCGATAACAGGGATCGAAAACTTTTCTTTAATTGTTATTCCATTAAGGGCTCGATAACCCACACAGAATCGCCAACTTCCATCGGATTTCTTCATCAATAAAATTGGCGAAGAGAAGGAACTACGGCTTGATCGAATCAATCCAGTGGTTAGCAGCTCTTGGACCATTTTTTCAACTTCAATTTTCTAATAAAAAGGATAACGATATGGCCTTACCAAAACGGGTTTGCTCCCTTCTAACAAAGGAATGTGATGATCCTGATGACGAATAGGCAGAAGCTGTTGAACACTTGGGAATAATTGACTAGTAATTTTTGAATTTGTGGGTGGATTTGACCTTGCTGTTGGTGGGTTGTATTATGTACCTGTAAGAGAAAAGTTCTTCCATAGTGTAAATTGTATTCTTTTCTTGAAAGTGGTTTATCTTCTCCCTGTCTCATTCCCTGAAAAGCAGTGGGTTTGTCATGGTCATTGATAGTCATGGTAAGTGTTTTATAATCTGTTTAAATAGGCCTAAGAGTTGCCATCCATTAGACTCTGAGAACGATGGGACAAGCTGCTGAAGGTAAGATAAAAAAATCTGCAGTTGTTCAGTATGCCTGTATGGTTATAGACACTCCTTGACACATTCCTTGACATGTGATCTGGTTCCTATTAGCTACCATAACCCGTAAGGTTTGATCTTTCGTTACTGTCAACCCACATATCTTAACTATGGATTGATCAACGAAGTTATGTGTGCTTCCGCTGTCCACTAGAATCGTGACATCCCTACCCTTCAGAGTTCCAGCCAACCTGAGTGTTTGAGGATGCTCCATACCTGCAATTGCATGAAGAGAGATTTCTGGAACTTCTTCACTTTCGCTCCCGTCATCACCTGTCTCAATTTTGGCTTCCTCTAGGACATCTTCAATGGCGAATAATTGTGGTTTATTGCAGTGACGACCTAGTATGTATTTTTTGTCACAGTAATAGCATAACCCCTTGTCTCTACGTTCCTTAGCTTCCTGTCCAGAAAGTCGTCTAAAAGGAGGGGGTGAGTTATTGGTACCTGTTATTGTTTTTGCAGATGGTGCTGGGCCTAATAGACTTAGAGTAGTAGTTTTGCCGCTCCAACATGGTTTTGAAGTTGTGGACTGCTTCTTCTATAACAAGTTTCTTTCCTCCACGAGTCGAGCTACTCCTATTTCGTCAGCCAGTGC
>JANSVI020001065.1:10015-21331 GCA_025434765.2 Erythroxylum kapplerianum | reverse complement strand
TAAGTTGGAATTATTTTGCTTTAACATATCATTATCGTAAGTTATGTTCCTGAAAGTTTGGGTATGTACCCTATGGTAGTGGGATGTTGCAGAATCGGTTTGTCATGTTAGCATTATTGATCATGTAGTACAAGGGGATTTTGAGCATAATTGTATGATTGATGCACTGAATTTTATACTTAAGCAAAGCAAAACAAAGAAGGGTGCAAAATGGGAGAATAATAAAGAAAATAAGGAGGCAATCATGTTCCCAAAATTCCAAACCAACAATGCTTCATAGGTTAGTAACACCTATCTTGTAATTACCAAACACTCATGAGAGGATTCTTGCTTCTGTTGAATAGACCCCCAAGTTGGAACTGAAACCTTTACTAGAACACCTCAAGTATGTGTACTTTGGCAAGAATGAGACTTTGGCAGTGATCATTACAAAAGATCTAAAAAAAGTCCAGGAAAAGAATTTATTGAGGGTGCTAAGAGATCACAAGAAAGCCATTAGGTGGACTTTTGTAGACATAAAGGGAATCAACCAACAATCTACATGCATTGAATCTTGTTGGAGCCTAATTTGAAACCGGTAAGAGATCCGCAACGTAAGTTAAATCCATTAATGAAAGAAGTAATTATGAAGGAAATTTTGAAATTGTTAGATTTAGGTATTATATACCCAATATCTGATATTTAATGGGTGAGTCCAGTTCAAGCAGTTTCCAAAATACTAGTTTTACATTACTGGCAAATGATAAAAATGAGCTCATGCCAATGACATTACAAAATGGATGGAGAATGTGTATATATTCGTAAGTTGAATGCAGCTATAAGAAAAGACCATTTTCCATTTCCATTTGTTGATGAGATGCTTTAAAGGCTAGTTGGTAAGATTTTTTTTCTACTTTTTAGATGAATATTCTGGTTACTACCAAATAGTTATAGCCTAAGAGGATATGGAAAAGACTACCTTTACGTTCCCTTTTGAAACTTTTGCTTATAGACGCATGCCTTTTGGATTATGCAATGCACCTGGCATATTTCAACGTTGTATGATGAGTATATTTTTTGATATGATTGAAACTTGCATTAAAATTTTTATGGATGATTTTACTGTTTATGGCAATTCATTCAATCAGTGTTTAGATAATCTATTTAGAGCCTTGCAATGTTCCATTAAAAAAATCTTATGTTTAATTGTGAGAAATGACATTTTGTGGTTTAAGAAAGGACTATGTTGGGTCATATAATGTCCTTTAGGGGTATTGAAGTAGATAAGGCTAAAGAGGACTTGATTTTTAATTTACCGTATCTTACCAATGTTTAAGAGATCTGTAGGTTTCTTAGGTATGTAGGTTTCTACAAGCGATTTATTAAGGACTTATCGAAAATTACACAACCCCTATCAAGGTTATTACAGCAAGATGCCAAATTTGATTTTGGACAAGAGTGCAAAGAGGCTTTTGACAATCTTAAGGCGATGCTTACATCAACACCGATTATCTAACCACTTAATTGGGACATGCCATTTGAACTCATTCATGATGCTAGTCATTATGCTGTTAGGGCTGTTCTTGGCAAAAAGATGGTCGCAATAATTGTGTGATTTATTACGCATCCAAGACACTCAACCTCGCTCAGTGCAACTACATCACTACTGAAAAAGAGCTCCTTAGTATTGTTTTTGCATTTGAAAATTTTAGATCTTATTTATTACGATCTAAAGTAGTGGTTTATTTTGATCATGCAACTCTCAAGTACTTCCTAGCCAAGAAGGAGTCAAAATCAAGATTAATCCGTTGGATTCTTCTCCTTCAAGAATTTGATTGGGAGATTAAAGATCAAAAAGGAGTTGATAATTCTATGGCAGATCACTTAAGTAGGTTGATGCAAGAGGAGGAACCCTTACCAATATTTGAAGTCTTCCCTAATGAGCATCTATTCTTAATGCAAAGTAAGGAACCTTGGTTTGCTGATTTGGTTAATTTCTTAGTGATTGGAATACTACCACACAATTTAAGTCCAACCCAGAAAATAAAATCAAAAGTGACTATAATTGTTATTTATGGGATGAACCGTATTCATAAAAAATAGGCTCTATTCAAAGTATCCGTAGATGCGAGCATGATGAAGAAATTCGCTTCATTATTATTGCCATAGATTTGCATGTGGAGGTCACTTTAGTCTTAAAAGAACTGCTAGGAAAATTTTGGATTGTGGTTTTTATTGGAGAACTTTGTTTAAAAGTGCCTATCTTTTCTATGAAAAATGTCAAAGGATAGGTAACTTTTGTTTTAGAGATGAAATGCCACAAACACCAATTTTAATATGTGAAAATTTAAATATTTGGGGAATGGATTTTATGGGTCTTTTTCCTAGCTCCTTGGGTTTCATTTACATCCCGCTTGCTATTGATTATATGTCGAAGTAGGTATAAGCAAAGGCTACCTGGACTAATGATTCTAAGATGTTATAGATTTTCTTAAATCCAACATCTTTAGTAGGTTTGGGATCCCTTGAGCGATTATAAGTGATCAATGTACCCATTTTTGCAATTGCATAAGGGAAGCATTAATGAGAAAATATGGAGTTCATCATCAAATAGCGACTAGGCAAGCTAAGGTGTCTAACTGAGAAGTCAAGACTATTTTAGAGAAAAATAGCCAATCCCAACCGTAAGGATTAGAGTTTACACTTAAATGATCCTTTGTGGGAATATCAAATTGGTTATAAAACTCTAATTGGAATGTCACCATATCGGTTAGTCTTTGGTAAAATTTTTCACTTAACTATTGAAATTAAACGTCGTGCTTTTTGGGGAGTGAAGAAGTGAAACATGGACTTACAAGAAGCTAGAGTTGAAAGGAAACTCCAACTCTAGTAGTTGGAAGAAATTTGTTTGGAGATATAAGACAATTTTTTATTGTACAACAACCACACTAAATTCCTTTATGATAAGCTCTTGCGTCAAGCAATTTATAGTAAGCCAGGAAGTTATGCTTTTTAATTCTCAATTAAATCTTATACCTAATAAGTTAAAGTCTAGATGGTCCGGTCCATTTGTCGTGGTAAGTATTTTTCACAATGGTGTTTGTGATATTCAAAGTGTTGAAACTGATAAAATATTTAAAGTGTATGGGTACAGACTCAAACCTTTTATTGATCCTATGGAAGTTCCGGCTATAGAGAAGATTTTCTTGATGACACTTTCCTATGAGTCCAATTGATCAAAAGAAGAGGTTATGTCTAGCCAAAGACAATAAAGAAAGGTGCTAATTGGGAGGAAAAATCCAAACACCCACAATGCAAACAGCAGCCACGCCACACCCAACTCCTCCAACATAGCTTATCCATGGAAGTTTCTTTTCTTTGTTTATTTTTTGTTTTCTATTCTCCCCTCCCCTTTGTTAAATTTTGGTGTTCATTGTGATGTATGTTATGTTCTTTTTACATTCTCTTTCCTTTTTTTGTTTCTTTCTTTATGTTTTTCTACATTGATGACAATTTAGATTTTAGGTGTGGGAGAGGGATTTCTTGAATATTTTGAAAATAATATTTTTTTTGTAAGTTAACGTGCATTATTTTGTTAAATTGGGAAAACATGATGGATAACAAGCATGAATAGCGATTTGAATAAAAAAATGTGCAAGATTTGACAAAAGCCTACTTAAATAAGTGAGAATTGAGCCTTTAAAGAGCAATTACATTCTTTATGTTCAACTTGTTTTCTTGTTGAGTGTTATCGCACATGGTTGATCATTATAGAACGTGCTTTGTTATGCATGCTAAGATCACTATCGAATTTGGCGTAATAAAGTGATAAAAGGCATCTAGGATTAAACTATTTTGGCTTTCTAAAACCTACCTTTGACATAAAACTACAAATTTTAGCCCAAGCCTTGTGTTTTTTTACCTTCATTTTCAACCCGTTATTAAAGGAATGGAAAATTAGTTACTTTAACTTATTAGTTGTGGTTTGAGATTGACATGTAATAGTAATATGTATAATTATATTGAAATCTCATGTTTTGATGCTCTACAAATATAGAGAAATAAAGTTGTGAAGTGCCCCAAAAAAATAAAAAAGAAAAAGAAAAAGGGCAGAAGTGTTAAAAAATGAAAAAAAGCAAGTTTAACCATGAATTGCAAGTCCTTGAATATCCTTTAAGCAATCATGAGTTACCTATGTTTTGGATCATAAATGCTCTTATTTGTTATCTTTTGTAAGAATGATCCTTAAGATTTCTAAATTTTGATATTAGAATATCATTGTTGCCATTATTGCAGTCATTGTTGGAATGTAGGAGGAAGTTAAGCAATGTGGTCTGTGTCTCCTTTAATAACTATAGACCAAATATCGTTTTTATCTTACCCCTGTCCTAAACCCCATTACAACCTAATAAAATACCTTTTTGATTGTTGCACTGGTTTTACAACAAGGTTGCGATATGATATATTTGCAAGCATATGGTGATGTCATTCTATTGTGGTGAATAATATGAGTGAAATGTACTCTAAACACTTCTTAAGTGAATTGAGTGAATCTTCATGTCAGTCAAATCTAGTACATTTTGAGTTTGGAAAGGTCATTGAGAATTGTGATGGTTATTATAGAGTTAAATCCTATGAAATGTTTGTGGCTTGATAGTGATATTGGTTCGGTGAGATGATGCATGTTGGCTAAATTTTACAAAAGAGTTGTAAATATATATTTGTTTAGGTTTGTTTTGCATTGTTTTGTTTTCAAGTCTTTTAAATGCTTAAGGACAAACATTGTTTAGGTTGAATGGAATTTGATAAGTTATTAATTTACATATCAATTTGGGGTATTTTTGGAGCATATTGGATGGATAGTGTTATGATTATGATGTTTTTACATTATTTTTGGAGGTTACGAATGAAGCTAAAATTGGCTAAATTAGAGTACAAAATGACAACAAGCAACAACTGGATAGAAGATGAATAAAACGACAGTCACTAGGAGAAATAAGAGCACAAAATGCAATGTCCATCAACAAAGAGCCAAAAACGTTCAACATAGGTGAAATGACACAGCAAGAATACCTTGTATAAGCCAAGAGGAATAAAATGCAAGCAAAAGAGGAGAAAACGCATCAGCCAAAAAAATAAAAGGGAGGCCAAACACAAAGACTGCAAATGTTTTTATCACAGAAGGGTTTGTTTTTGAAAATAAGTAAGGCGTGTCTTTTAGAGGGAGATTACGGAGGTGGCTGGAGTTTTTGGAAGAGGCAACAGCTGCTAGTTTTGGGAGATGTCTACGTTGCTTTCCATCTTTTACTTTCAAAGGAGAGAACTGTATGTGTGTGAGTCTTCAGTCTGGATTTTTTTAACTCTTCCACATTGTGTTTCTTCTCCCAACTTCTTCCGTAAGATTTCTGATTAATTCATGTGTTCTTTCTTGTCGATGGCTTGTAACTATTTTTTTTTTTTATAGTTAGAGGATTGTATTGAAGCCTTAACTCCATAGAATTGTAAGATCTAATTGTTTATATGTCTTATATATTCATGAGTATCTATTTATTCTCTGTATTTAGCATTTATGATTATATTAGGATTTATTAAATAAAAGGCATATATTTGATGATCAGTTGACAGCTAATTAGAATTGCATATTTGTAATTGTGTGTTTGAACTAATAAAGTGGCAATCGACGTAATGTTATCACCTTGCAAGTGGTTCAATCAATGTTGTAGGAATGAATAATCTAATCTAAATGAATTCAATTGTGTGTTTGTTGGTTTAGAATTGGGTCTTTCTAGATCTTAACGCTTTCGGAATATTAAATCCTGCTGGGCAATTTCTGAGGTTCATTTTTTGATAAAAGAAGTAATTAATGGACATCCCTTAATTATAAAAAAAATTAAGAAGAGATTGGTTAGCATTCGCCAATAATTATACAAATATATGATTTGATTTTTTTGCATTGATGATCAAGTAATGGAATTAAAGTGGAAATACATCCTTTGACTAAAATTCTTCTCCCTCTTTGAGTTTCTTAAATTAATTTACATCTTTGTTTTTTTAATTGAATTATTGTTAACTTATTTTCATCAATTAAAACCCCAAATTTTATTGTTTATTTTTGTAAAAGATATGCCTGTAGAGATGATCCTTACTCACTCTATACTTGTATTTAGTGAATTAAGGTAATTTATTTTTGTTTCTTTGACACCCATCACCCTCCTTGATCCTTAAGTAAGAAAATTTCCTTTTAAGTTACTTTAGCAATTTTGATGTTATTAATTCCACCAAACTAAAGGAAGTTTTTAAGGATGCTTTAATAGCTTTTATCAAGTTCTAGCTTATGGATTTGAAAGCCTAGAAGAAATCAGTCTTCATTGAGCAAAATTTAATTTATTCTTCTTATTGTAGATTTTAAAAAACTATTATCCAATCAAAATGTTGTCTATAATACTTCTCCCAAGTATTAAAGCTCCTTGAGAGTTATTTATCTTGTTTTTAACTGATTTTAACTTAGAATATAGGATTTAAAAATGATTTTGTAAATTGTATTACAACAAGATATAATTTTATATCCATAAAGTAAAATGGGGTTAGTAATTTTAGGCATAAGATATAAAAAAATTATTATTAATGTCTTTAGGTTGCTTCCATAAGGAGAAGAACTCCTAAATTACCTTGATAATTTGGTTACTTATTAATCCCCAAGATTTTTAAAAGGAGGCACTAAAACCATTTGACTCTAGTGCTTTAATGGGATATAAGCTAAAAGGGCTCTTTCAACTTCTATATTTGTGATAAGTAAGCTAAGAAAATCTATTACCACCTGATAAAAGCTAGGAAATAAAAACACTTAAGGCTTGCAAAAATTAGAGTTATTTCTAGTACCTAAATGGTTTAAAATTATTAACATAGTTTAAAATTATCTCTTTAAGCTTCTCTTATTCACAATATAAGTCATTATTAAAAGCAGCCAAGCAACCTGTCTTGTTCTAGTTTCTTCTTACCTGTATTTCTTTAAAGAAGTAAGTGAAATTGCTATCCCCTTTCTTAAAGCCAATAAAACCTAGACTTTTATTTAAAAGAGGAGTTATAAGCTTCCACTTTAAGAAGGAAATTTTTTAGAGCAATTTTCTCTTGTGTTCTGTTAAAGTAGTTGTATGGATTCACATAAAGTTTCTCTTATGCTAAGAGTAATTCTTCTCTAGCTTCAAATATGGTTAATTGCAAGTCCTTTATTAAATGCTTTTCATATAGTTTCTTGAGTTCTTCCTTGTAGCTTACTCATTAGTTTATAAGCTTCATAACCATGAATTTGATGAGATATTCCTTTTAGCACTAAATCTTCATAACCTTTAAACTTACTTAGGATATTTAAGAACTTGGAAGAATCTTTCACTTTTGTACTAGAAGAAAGCAATTGAATCTGCATAGGGTAATAATCAAATATAAGAGGATAAAGGGAAAATTGACATCCAAGAATAATTAACCGTACCTTTACCTAATTTATTTCTAATGAGCCATTGACCCTTTTGTTTATTGCTCAATATAAAAAAGTT
This sequence comes from Erythroxylum kapplerianum, assembly GCA_025434765.2. Lineage (NCBI taxonomy): Eukaryota > Viridiplantae > Streptophyta > Magnoliopsida > Malpighiales > Erythroxylaceae > Erythroxylum > Erythroxylum kapplerianum. The sequence continues at coordinate 13,802 of JANSVI020001065.1, read as the reverse complement.
GCTATAGTAATTTAAGTCTATCAGATATGTGTTTCTTTAATGATTTATGAATTCCTCCTCTCCAAGTTTAGCAAAATGGGATGAACCTTAAGTCTTTTGAACTTATAAGGTACAATTGTAATCCTCCAACATAAGATTAGGGGTTTAGGAATTGAAGTATGAACATTTTAACTTGATGTCTTTGGAAAACAAGATTAGTAGCATAAACAAAAGTAATGCAAATATCATTGAACTTTGACCTAAAATTAATCCTAACGTTTTTAAATCACTGAAAAGTTTTAACTACCTTAATGACTCTTAGGATCATAGGCCACTAGGATTCTCCCGTTGTAATGGTTTGAATGATTAGAGAAAGTGATCTGATTTTTCTTAAAAAAAATAAAGAAATTTGTTTAATATATCCTCCTTAACCTTAGTTTCTAGCAGATCAACCAAAGAAGAATTTTTAAGAATGAGATAATCATTTAATGGCTTGTTATTTCTTGGAACAATTAAGCTCCCAATATTTTAAAAGATAATCATTAATGTATAAGAGGTTGAGAGCCTTTCCTTTTGGGTCTTGGACTACATTTTCTCCTAGAGACCGATTTAAAGTCTTTTTATTTTGTTAAATGTGATCCCTAAGAATTTAAGATTTCCTTAGTGGGCTGAAAGAGATGAGCAGTGGAGTCCTTCATTGTATAATTCTTTAGTTGAACCCTATGGTCAATAGAGGTATAGGATCTAATAAAAAGTATAATAGTAACCAAACCAAATTCCTCTACCTTTTTCTTCTAGTTCTCTTCATTAAATCCCATCAAGAGGAAGGACTAGTTTGTCAGAGGACGTTTTAGCAATAATAAGATTTATTTCCTAGACTTTAGAGGTATTCATTACACTAGCTTCATTAGTGTCTAAGCAATATTCCTATCATTGTTTCCTAGTTTAGGAGACACTTGAATGCATAGAACATTAGCAAGTATTTAATTCTCCTCTCCCTATTTACGACCTTCCAATGAAACTTGTTTCCCCTTTATGTCTCTGTACTTTAACTTGGTTGATCTAGCTTGGTTTCCAGGGGTAAAAGAGGGAGATTAATGAGGTTATTAAGCCAACTTCCTCATTAAATCTTTGAATGCTTAAAGTATTAAGGAGTTCTATATCCCTCTCCATTTCTATGTACACTTTAGCATACCCTATCCTTATTAAGCTAGCAATATGCTCATCTGGATGCAATAGTTTGCCTATAGAGGTAGTTAAATAACTAATTCCCATTATAGACTAGTACTTAAGAGGAATGTAATGAATATGGACTCAATTAGGAATATGATTGAGATTTTTATGTCAAGGGTCATACCAAGTTTCCATCTAAGGAGAAATAATGGCTTTCCATTACAATGTTAAGGTCCTTGCTCCATTATAGGAAAATTATAAATTATTGTTGGAAAATTACTAACAAACAAAATTTTGTAGTAAATTATTGATAGAAATTTAACTTCGAAGGTAAATTTGTTAGGAAAACATGGTATATTGTGATGGAATAAAAATATGTTGATAACGTTGGAGGGAATTTATCCACGAAGGTTTGCCGACAGAAATTAGTGAAGGAATAGTAAAAGTCATTGTAAAAATAGGCGACAATAGTTAGCTGTAAAAATAAGCGACATATTTTAACGATGGAATAAATTTTCATCGGTAAATTAGTAACGGAACTATCATTCTGTCCATAAATGCAAATGACATCGATATTGTTGTTTAAATTTAAAGTAAAATGAAATCATTTTATTTTTAATAAACTTCCCCTCATCGTTGTTCTTTAAAATTTTCTTCTTCCTCGGTCTCCTCTACACACAACCTTCTTCGATTCTTCCATCAGCTCATCTTCTTTTGTTTTTCTACTAATTGCTTCCATTGTCTTAGGATTTTCGTCTCAAGGTTGGTTGTCCACTTACTGCTCTTGGGTTAATTTCTTTGTCTTCAATTTTTTATGTGAATCGTTGTATGTTGATGTCTTGGTGTTACTATAGATTGAGTTATGATGGTTTATTTGGGTTGTTATTAGGTTTGTGTTTGTTGTTCTTCAGTTATGTTGGTGAATAATGGAAGAAGACAGTAGTTTTGAAACAAAATAGGGATAGATTTCAATAACGTAGCAAGTGTTTGATGAAAATTTTGTAAGAGGTCTCTAACATCATTTATAATCTGGAATGTTTCTTTTAGTGGTTTATTGGTTTATAAAAAGATTGTTTTATTAGTTAAGTTATATACTCCCTGTTTTTCTTTTATTTTATGACTTGTTCCTTTTTTATATATATTGGGATTAATGTATGGTTTAGGTATAAGGAAGAAAATTAATAATCATCTTTTACTTTATTTTTTAAATATACTTTGGTCTTTACTTCTTGATGTTACTTTTAGAATCTCTACCGCTTTTGAAAATTACCTTTGAAAGATTTATGAGTTATTATAAATTATTGAATTAAGATATGATGCGAGTATGAACAATTGACTTTTTATTTCTAAAATGTGTCTCATTGTCTTTATAGTTGATTTTCAAATGATAAATGTGTAAGAATTGATACAAATTCAAGTTTTATATGAGTTGATGAGATAATAAGCAATTTATCATTTTTTTGGCTTCATTTATGTTTTATTGAGTGATTATCAAACATGGCTTCATCATTTTAGTACTTTCTATATTATGCATATTGAGATCACATTATTGAGTTCATGAATTAAAATGACAAGGGAAATTAGTTTAAGATTTTGAGTTCTTAAAACACCTACCTTGATTACATTATCCATTAAATGTTGAACGCTATCATTTTTCTTTGTTAAACTAATTTTGAACCCTATCAAAATGTAGTTACACCAATTTGATTATTATTTCATGTTTATATGAATGATAGAAATAGTTAGTGAGAAAATTGAGATGAAATGTGTATGCCTTGTCGTTAACTTTTATCTTCTTGAAATCAAACTATTCTAGATTTTTATTTACATTAATCTATACTTGAGTGACCATTTAGATCTTGGTTTGATAGTAAATAAAATATATAAGAGAACTTTTAATTTTGATGAGAATTGAAAGTGCTATTACCATATGAGAAAGGCCTTTAAGAGTATAATTTATATGCATTTTTAGGTTTAGTTCGCAAATGTGGGTTATATAATTCTTTCTTTTTGACATATGAGGGATTATGAGTTCTCTTTATGCGATAGTGGAGCCTAATAAATAATGTAACATATGCTATGTTTTTTTAATGAAAACATGACCTAGGGGTTTATTATGTAAAGAATTGTCATATAAGTAGCAGTCCTAACATTTAAAGGTTTAATTACTAAAAGAATTTATCAATTTTGACGAGAAATTTAAGTTTTGAAACTATTATCATTTTGTACTTAAAATTTTATTTCTATCTTTAAATGATCATAACGTATGTGCTAAAGTTAGTTAAAAGGATATTTGCTTGCTAAAGTGTGAAGAAAGGTTACAAATTCACTTTATCCTAAAGGTGAATACAATTTTGCTTGCAACAAGATTGTGGAAAATCCTTAATATATAATAAAGAGTCATTGTAGGTAAAAATAGCTTTATAGACATTATCTAGTGGATAAGAATTTTTGGACTCTCAAGTCTAAGAAAGATTCATCATGAATAATGTTGTAGTTGTTGAAAGTGAGGTATAACCTACAATCCTCTATCAAAGTTAGGTTTGGAATTGGAGATCATACATGGTTATGTTTTGATAATTGGAGAGAGATAGGCCCTTTTAATCTCATTCCTAATATCATAACTTAAATTGCT
>JANSVI020001064.1:262499-274244 GCA_025434765.2 Erythroxylum kapplerianum | reverse complement strand
GTTGAATATGTAATCTAAGAAAGCCTTAAACTTGTTTTGATCTACTGTTTTATCAAATATTCCAGCACCTTCACGGCCGATCGCCTCAGCCAATACTTCTTTGTCCAACATTTCCTGATTTAATTCAGGATAAAGTTCTTTTGTTTGGTTGTATAGTTCGGTGTTGCGCAGTTGCTTAACCGCACTTTGAATTACTTTATTGTTATATCCAATAGCATCTATAAGAATATGTCCCGCTTCATGAATTGGCGTATCAAGTCCGGCGTAATCAGGATTAATGGATAAAGTATTGCCCTGTACTTGGCCGGCTCCTTTAATCTTATTATCAAGCACCACTTTAACTTTAGGCATTGATTTTTTAATCCCTCTTGCTATTGATTAATTTCAGCCTCTTCCTCTTGGATTTCATTTTCTTCACCCTCAACATCAAGTGTATCTTGCTGTTCAATGTTGTATTTTGGACTAGCTCTTAGAGCACATTTTGATTGAAGGTTGTTGAATTCCAAATTGATGATAATTTTCAGATCTATTTCATCTCGCTTTTGCTTTCCCTTTTGCTATGTGTAGCCATTGTAAAACAAAGTTCTAAGACCAAATTGATGTGGGATGAAAAGAAGAGATTCCAAGTTAGTAGTTAGAAGTCACAACATTTATAAGATTTTGGCTGCTGGAATTTCAGGCTTGTAATATCCGTTTAGGTTGCTGGAATTTTAGGTTTGATATGACTGGAATTTTAAGTTTGGTATGGCTGGAATTTTAGGTTTTTGGTTGCTGGAAATTCAGGCTTGCTTTGTTGAAGGGCTGAGTCCACATATATACAGAAGTTCTTTTTGTTTTTCCCGAAAATTAACAGATTTCATTATATAAATATATCTACAGCCTAGAGTACAAAAAGTCTAGAATTATCCAAAAGATGTAGATTATGGAGAGTTACGGTTCCTAGTAACTGTCTATATCTTGAAATCAAAGGGACACTTGTGAGACCACATAAACCAGTATTACTCCAATCCCCATCTGCTATTCATGCTGCTTGTCAGATTTGTAGCTATTCAGCTTGCTAACATGGCCAATCTGCAGTGGAGGAAAATGTCCTGAAAAACCAGGTCACTGCTTCTACTTTCTTGTTTGAAAACTCTGCAATTACGCTCTTTCCATATGCAGTACGCTAAGGCTGCCTAACTTAACTTGATTGCTTTGAGATCAGCTGCATTTTGTACTCTAAGTTTCCCCAGCCAAGTAATAGTTTCACTCCAAGAATCCATTGTTCTGTCCATGTTGAGAATAAGGTGCATCTACCCGAACTTGTCTGATAAATCTGCATCTAATCATCAGGTGTTCCAGATTCTTCAATTCAATATTACATAACTAATTGTTCAAAGTGTTAAAGGAGAACTTTAATTTTGTGTCAGTTGTGGGAATATTATTGGAGTATTTGTCTCTTGTCTTTGGTACTTCTTTAGTATTCGGTTAAATGTATCTAGATATCTTTCCCTTCGAGTGCAGAACTTAACAGGATGAAAAATGGCTCAGTAATTAAAATGCATGACTGTTTTCCGCAAATGCTTGTTTGCGTTTTGTTTTGATTTATTTTTGTTATTTTTCAGAAATCTTATCCAAGTTTCTGTATTTTCTCTTTCTCTATGTTGACTGAAGTTTATATTGTTGTGGATTATTCCAGGATGATCATCAAATTCCTGGGAAAAAGCTCATTCAGCAGCATTCTATTAGCAGAAGCCCCGGACAGCATTGAGATTTATTCTGAATCACTAGGGTACTTGTAATTATGAGTGATAGATAATGTGCAACTTCAATGGATATTACATTTTGTTATTAGGATCTTGCAATTTCAAGTAATGGTAGATGGAAGCTCATTGACTTTTTCGTACCTGAAAAGTAGATGAGTTCAACTTCAATTTAGTATTATTCATTGCTCTGTATGGTCATACATATTCTGATGACATTAGCCACTAGGATGATGCATGTTAATTTTTGTTACAGGAGATAACTTTTCTTCCTGAGTAGCGCTTCTTGTGCAGTCTACACAACATTGACATCTAGAATGCATGAAATGCTTAGAAGGGTTATTAATATGGTAGTATGCTAGCAAAAACCCAATCCACCTGACATCTTTATTGCTTTCTTTGTTGTCTTCTACTGTGAGGCTAATGAGGATTGTTGTCCCACTTTTGAGCCTATTATTCTCTTTTAGCGTCACCACACAGAAGTATCTCATCAGTCATTAGCTTCCTCTGGGTTGCATACCAAGATGCCTGCAATTCTTGCTAGTGACATGTTTTGATGCATTTATAGATTCACCATTTCTCAGTTGATCTTTTCTTATGTTCTCACCTTCTTATATTAACATCTTTAGTTCTCAACATACATTTTATGAATGTTTATTTACAACCTATTCCTCGATGCACATTAGATTACCCTTTCCTTTTCAATTATTCATCTATATGGTTCAATATAATATGGGTTCCAATCATTAAGCAATTATAATCAGACATACTTCTGCATGTCATTTACACCAACTTCATTTTTGCAATCAGTTTACTTATTTGAATTCACACTTTAGTGAATTAATTTATAAAGAGTAGATGGAAATGGTTCTTTATGGGACATCTTTGTACCACTTATCTAACCATCGTTATTCATCTTTAAAAACACTTTAATTTGAGAAATAAACATTCATAAAATCAAAAATCTATTTAAAATAAAAAATATGTTGGTAAAGGAGTATGTTTCCTTTACCAATAGAAATTTGTAGTGAGATTGAGTTATTTTACTTGGTCGTACTATGTTTTGGGCTGAAAACATAATTTATTCAGCAAAAGGTGTATGATTTGACCTATTAATTCTATAACAATGCTTGTAGTTTGTAATTAGGAATAAAATTCAATTAGTTGTCACACTTTCTAGAAAGTGTGACAACTAATTGAATTTTATAAAGTGGATAGATGAATTGATATCTTGTTTGATTGGATTATTGAATTTGGATCCATTGGGATTGATGGGGCTCAAACCTGCAGCTATTGCCTTGATAGGATTATGTTCTAACCAATTGAATTGCAATCTTAGTGAAATGCAATAGAGCATATGACACACATATGCTTAAGATTTCATTCCTATGGCTTGTGATGTTATCAGTGATAGTTATCAGCATCTATAGTTCTTGAAGTTTTGGTTCATAACTCCAGTCTCTATATTGTACATTTGAGATAGTTGTATTTGGAAAATTGTTGGTATATAAGATTTTTATGACCTTCAATGATCAGTTATGATACGAGCTTTGTGTGATTAGGAAAATGAGCATCGGTTTGTATTCTTCTTTCTTTTTGTTTTGTTTATAGAATATTTGGGTACTTTTCTTGTGATTACTTCTTTCTCCTTCATTGTTATACAATAACTTATTCGAACTTGATCACCTCTTTCTTTTCCATTGTTATACAATAACTTAATCATATTCTGGTAGATGTGAATAAACAACTACTTTGCAGGTGGTTTCAAGTTTCCACACTCTTTGTACATTTTGTTTCAACTTAGATAGACTTGAAGAATCAAAGTTTCACTCTATCCAAAGTGTCATCTAGTTGTAATCCATTAGTATATATAGCCTTACTTTCTTAACATGACATCCATTTGAATAATACATAATTTCTCTATTTTATTCCACTTAACTACAAAACATTGCATATGACAGTTTGAATAATTCATCGTAAATGATATCCATAAAACTCGCATGATAAAGAGTGCCAAAAAAACTGTTCCCTCCGCCATGTGAGCCTCTTCTCCTAACATCAGTATTCTGTCATACGAAATTATAAGGTTACCGTCAGTAATGTCTTCAAAACAACAAGAGATGAAGATCATCAATCAATATGAACCAACGGACCAAAGAATTATAATCAATCAGAAGATAAAATTTGGAATCCGGTTAATATTGGACTTGGACTAACCAGCAAAGCTCCACAGACGAATATCCCCTTCGAATAAATCATCCATCGTTGGTGGATTGAAAGAAGCCCCACTGAACATTTGATCAAGATACTTGGGATATTGCAGACAGTCAAAGCTGTAGAACGAATCTAACATGGACATTGGCTCGTTGTAGGTCTCCACCTCCAAAGGTTGCATGAGCGAAACATCATCATCCAACTGATCACAAGAAGAGGAGGCCATTGATGAAGACGATGAGATTGACGAAGAAGAGGGGGAATAAGAAGGAAAAGACGCTGGTGAGGTGGCGGAGGCGGAGGCGGAGGCGGCATTGTCAGTGAAACTATTAGCAGCAGCCGCAGCTGCAGCAACTCTTTGGATGGATTTTGGAGACATGACAGTATCAGGTATGTAATGAGAAGAAGAGAGCGGAAAGTTAAGACTGGCAGAAGAGCCCTTAAGACACAAAAGTGCAGCATCATAAGCTCTAGCAGCTGCTTCAGGTGTAGAATAGGAACCTAACCATATTCTTGTCTTTTGATTTGGTGCTCTTATCTCTGACACCCACGAACCCCAGCTTCTCATTCTCACACCCTTGTACTTATTTTTGCGTGAAGATGACGAGGAGGAGGAAGAGGAAGGTGATTTTGCCACTGGCTTTTCTGATTCCATCTTTTGCCCAGTCTTCACCATTGCTCAAGTGTAGACAATAAAAGACTTGGACGCCATAACCTAATTTATCAAAACCATCGAGAGACAATATGATACAAAGATCTTAAAGTCTAAACAAACAATGGAAGAGAATTCATAAACAACGAATGCAGAAGGTGCTTCGCAGAAATGGGAATAGAGCATCAGAAAAGTTGTCTATACATCTCACAACAAAATGTTGTAGTGGAAATAAAATACAAACACTTACTACAAATAACGAGAGCTCTATTGTTTACAGCAAGCCTACCCAAACATTATTGGAGAGAAGCACTCCTCATTGCTATTTACCTCCTAAACAGAGGCCTAACTAAAACCTTATAGTGAAAAACACCTTATGAGAAACTACATTAAAGGAAACCAACCTATGAGCATTTGAAGGTTTTCGGGTGTCTTTGCTTTGCCTTAGATAAAAAACCTAACAAGGTAAAGCTGGATCCTAGATCTTTGAGGTGTGTATTCCTTGGATATATGCCAGACTACAAAGCCTACAGAGTTATGGACCTTAACACAAACAATATTTTTAGCTTTAGAGATGTAACCTTTCATGAAAACACCTTCCTTTTTGCCAATACATAGGCATACCCTAAATAAAGACCACATTCCCTGTTCCCTCATAACATGACAGAAGATGACACAAAAACATTAAGTAACATGTCAGAGACATCAAGCATACAACCTACTGAAGATACACCAGAAACCACAGAGACACCACCACAACCCAACAACATTGCAGATCAAGACACTACTATAGATAACTATCTGAGAAGGAGCCAAAAAATACGTACCAAACCAAGATACCTCGATGATTATGTTCACCAAGCCTCTACTCATCATTCCACTTCTGCTCTTGATTCTTCTAATATCACTTTAATGTCCACAAGTCCTGCAGGAACAGAAGGAGACAAAGATTCAAGCATCTAGATTACACATACACAAAGCTACAAGGAGTTCATAGGTAATGTATGCACCACCTTTGAACCTTTATCTTATGAAACAACAAGCAAGTCAAAAGAATGGGTGGAATCTAGGGATGCACAACTAGCAGCCCTAAAAGAAAATCAAACCTGGGTTTTGAAAAAGCTACCTAAAGGAAAGAGAGCTATAACATCGAAATGGGTGTATAAAGTAAAATACAACCCATGTGGTACAGTTGACAAACTAAAATCCAGGCTAGTAGCTAAGGGCTTCAACCAAAAGGAGGGAGTGGACTACTTAGAGTTGATTTCTCCTGTAGCCAAGATTGTGACTATAAGAACATTTCTAGCTATAGCTACAATCAGCAAATGGCCTATCCTACAGTGTGATATAAATGATGCTTACCTACATGGCCATCTAGAAGAAGAACTTTATATGCTACCTCCACAGGGTTATAAGAAAGCCAAGATAGGAGAAGTTTGCAAATTGATAAAGTTTATCTATGGACTCAAACAAGCGGGCAGACAATGGCATAAGGAATTGACAACAAAGCTAAAGGAATTGGGTTTTGATAAAGCAGAATCAGATCACTGCCTATACACTAGAGGCCAAGGTGATAGTTTTATGGCTATCATCATCTACGTGGATGGCATCCTTATCACATAAGCAAAAGAAGGACACCTAAACTCTATCAAACATGCCCTACATGAAAAGTTCCCAATTAAAGACCTAGGATATGCTAAATTCTTCCTAGGAGTTGAAATAGCAAGATTAGAAGAAGGGACAATACTCAGTTAAGGTAAATATGTAAGAGAGATTCTACAAGAAACAAACATGTTGGACTGTAAGTCATGCATAACATCCATAGCTCCAAGACATAAACTTATAACCGACGAATGTGAGCCTCTCAAAGATCCCAAAACCTACAGAAGGATCGTGGATAGACTATAATACCTGAGCTTCACAAGACCAGGTCTTACCCACGTAAGCCAACAACTGAGTCAGTTCATGAAAACACTAAGAGAAACACATTGGGAAGCTGTAAAACATGTTCTCAAACACCTCAAAGGTACACAAAACCAAGGATTATTCTATACATCAAATGCAGATCTACAACTTACCGCATACTTAGATTCAGACTAGGCAAGCTGCGCATTTAGTAGGTGATTGTTGACTAGGTTCTGTATATTCCTCAGGAGATCGCCCATCTCATGGAAAAAGAAGAAACAAACGATGGCCAGTAGATCATCAGCAGAGGCAGAATATAGAACTCTAGCTTCAATAACATGCGAATTGAAATGGATCGTTTAACTATTAAAAGTTTTTCAAGTCAATAGCAGAAGAATCGTACCACTATTTGCAACAACCAGGCGACAATCCATATTTCGAAGAACCCTATCTTCCACGAGAGGACCAAACACCTGGAGATTGACCTCCACTGGTATGTAATGCTGCGAACTCGGGGTTTGTAGATCTCAAGCACATACGAAGCTAGCATCAACTAGCAGACTTGTTTACTAAACCCCTCACCACACAAGTGTTTGAAGACCTAATATCCATGTTTGGATCCATCCATTTCTCTAGGGCTCTGACTTGAAGGGGGTATTAAAAGACTACTTAATGAGTTCTGGGTTAACCCACACCCACGGGTAGCCTATGACCCAATCAATTCATTACCACAGCTAAGCCACGTGTATATTCCAACTTTTTCTCCTCTCCTCTGTACAGGCAACTAGAAACTTCCACTATAATAGAATTGCATTTGATGCCAATTATGTTACAGATTCCATTTTATTATAGCCAATAGTCTCTCTTCATTTCTAGTATAAAAGCTCTCTTCTGTACACATACAAACCACGATGAAATAAAGCATCTCCTCATCAACAAAAAATTTCAATGTAGATGATGGAGAGGAATCTGGTGCCTTAGGATGCAATCATTATAAGATATATGCAAAATGAGGAGAACTAAGGACCTAGTTCTAGCGTCCTAAACTGCTAGGAAGCTTGCATTTGCATCTGGGAGCTCAAATCCTCATTCTTGGCCTCTAAAAAAATCAATAGGTCTCAAAACTGGGGCTCTTGAAGACATTAGATTTTAAGATGAAAAACAGAATCTAGAAGGGCGAAAAGTACTGGTTAACTCACAAGGCAAATGAAAGAATACAAAATTAGACTAAAAGCTAACATTTTTAGTAACAAGTTTCATGCCAAGCTTCATCATTGCCTTCCGACTCTTCTTTTTGCTTCTCCTCTGCTTTGAGCTCTTATTTGTACTTGTATCCTATTTGAAATAAATAAACTTTTCAAAACTACAGGCAAAGAACTTTTTACCAAGCTGGGAAAGTATCATAAGAATAATGAAATGTAACGATGGATGGACACTTGATAAATGCACTATTGCATTTAGAGTTCAAGTCTAGGACTTAGAACTATGTCAAAAAGCTTCTATAACACTCTAATCCACAAAGATAAAAAGACTTCAAAATGGAACAAAACTTAGGTGTAGCTAATCACTGTTTTGATTTCACCCTAGCTTTGGGCTAAGAATAAAATTTTGATTATATCAAACAAATAGTAAAAGGGAGACTTGGAGATGCATCTTCTTTTTCATCATCCTCTTCATCTGTGTCTTTGTCTTCATCATCGTCGTCGTCGTCGTCGTCATCTTCAGTTGTGTCGTCTTCCTTCACATCTTCTACAAGAACAACCTCCTCGCCTTCATCCTGTTAATTAATAGAAAATAAAAATATGAGGAATAATAAAAAAAAGCAATAACATTTAAAAACATTTGATGTCATCATCAGTGGGTTCCACTCTAAAATATTTTTTAAAAAATTCCAAATTGGCAAAAAAAATTGCCGCATTAGCAATTAACTAGCAGAGGCTGAACACCATTAATGGTTCCATCCAGTAAGGGTTCATTATAAATGTTTTCTAAATATTATGGTTCATTTTGAACGTCTTGTAAATGTTATGATGCATTTTGAGCACCCTAAAACATTAGTGTCTAATCCAAACTTAGGGTTGTTTTGCTCTTTTAGCTATCTTGATTTTCATAAATTTTATATTTATGTTTACCTTTAGACAATCGATCAATATACCATATTCATTCTTATTGACTATAAAATAAACAAACCATGTTTAGGTGATTTTAAAAATACTCTATAAGTTTCAATTTACCTATAGCATTACAATTCATTAGTATCAAATTTTAAGTAATTGACATTTAAAACATAATTTTTGGAATTAAAAATACAAAAATTAATTAATATGTTGGTAACTTTCTCCAACACCTAGCACTGGCCTGGATACTATTCCCAATGCCAACGCCTATAACTTCCTATTCATTTTTTATTCCATACAAATACAATTGATTTAACATTTAAAATCATAAAATCATAAAATTTTTCATATAATTCAGAAACATATAAAAAACAAAATTTATTGTTTCCCAAAATTTTAAATTAAAGTTTATAAAATTCTCTAAATCATGAAAATTTACATTAAAAGAGAACCAATACCACATCTAAGCATAGTGTCATAAAACATGACATGATCTAAAAATTCAAGGAACTCACACACATAAATTTATATTCAGAATTATATTATCATAAAAAGATAGAGTTTTTGAATACTAACCTTTCTCTATTTCTTACGGACATAAACTCCTTATACCCAATCTCTCTTTCTCAAAATTATCTAATTTTTCATAAGTGATGGTATTTTGTGAGAAGATAAAAAATTTTTAGGCAGAGATAAAACTCTAGATAAAAACATTTTAGGCAGAGATAAAACTTTAATATACTTAAATAACTTTTCATGGTAATAGATTAAAAGATTAAAGACTACTTATTAAATTATTAAATTCTCTAATTTCCTTTATAAGGCATGAATGACCTAAAGGATTTATTTCCAACAATCTTCACTAAAATGTGTTTGTAAATATTAGGTATGTCGTTCGGTATAAGAAGGATACATATTCCTTCCACTAAAGCGTAACAGCAACATTTTTAGCACGAATTCTCTCTCTTATCATGATCTTCACGGATCCTGCAAAAGCTGGCTAGAAGGAAACCTTGCAAGAACCTCAAAATCATTGCTCGTACTTGTCTCCAACCAAACTTTAATAATGCCTCATGCGTTGTAAACTCAAGATTATAGTAGTACTTGCGGTCATCTCTGCAATTGATCTGCAGGTCCATTGAAACATCATTATCAATTTAGCCTATACATGTCATGTCCTCTGCTATAAGTTGGCTGATCCATGGAACATGATCTACACCCATGTGAACTCTTTTCTTCTCAGCCATGTATACTTTACAAAGATCAGTTCATGTCAAGCGGGGAAAATCTGTGATATGCCTAAGCGAGGCTAAGCTAGCTATCTTAGTCCCCACTACATCTCTTATGGTGTCAAATCAACAACTCCATCTGCTCTTTAGAATGCGGCAGTCGAAGAGAATAATCAACTTTGATACCTAAAAGTGGTCCTACTAGGCTATTATGATGAATATGGTGCTGTGATTCGTTTCCACTAACTTGTTACAGAATTCACGCTTACAGACAATAAAAGTCGCTGAGTTTTGTTGGTCTCCATCACCAAATTGGTTCCACGGTAAGCTTGGCGTCGTTAATGAGATATGGTGGAGATATCGAATAGTTAGAATGCCTTCTTTATTATGTCGCAACAATTTTTTAATTTTCTTATGCTTTGGTTTACGTAGTAAAAGCTTTATCGTACCTTTAAAACATCACTCGACGCATATACTATATATCACCGCGCTACACTCATGTTCGGAACTTTGTTACTTAGCCGGCCGAGTAAGATTGCTTCAGTTTTAAACAGCTAATGTAGAGATAGTACAATGGGGCTCGTAGCCTGATTATTGCCAAGTTTTTTCTTACAAGCTCTAAATCAAAAAGTATTCCAAGCAACAACAAACTGCTCAATACAGTCTCGTCTCGTGTTTACTTAATGCTTTTGATAATAATAATTTAAAAAACGACAATCACGCTTCAACCTTAGAGAACAATTAAGAAGGCCTGAAGTTTACCAATCCAACTGCCGACAACTCGCTTGGAGCTATGCTACTATGTCCTTGCACGCGGGAGTCTAATCTCATTCCAAATGCTGTACCAACAAAACATACGATATCAATAACAAGATATAGTTGCCCCCAATACGACAAACTCAAACAAATAAAAGAGTGGGATTGATTTTACATCTAAATAGACCTGTAGTGGCTAGTTAGATAAGCTTAGATTGGAAAACAGGAGCTATACTTTATCACCAATCCTGACGTACCAACTAAGTCTAGGAATAATAGTGCATCACATCAATATTTTCCCTCGTCCTTTTCACTTGGGAGAAACTGCTAGCTGTTCAATGATAATTAACGACCATGTGCATGTCTATTTAGTGATTAATCATGCCTAACCATTGCACTTCTAAATTCAGATATATAGGTCAGATACAGAACGAAAAACTAAGATGTAACAGTTTTCCTTCTTGTCAAATAGAATCTCACATAACCAAAATGATGAAAGAGAGCACTTCGGATGATGCATATAGATATAGTGAAGTGTTGGCTTTGCTTCTCTGTCACAAAAGGGCAATCAGGATGCAAGTACAGCACAGTTACGTTTCCTATGCGTAATCACACGCTTGTATGGTAAAGGAACTCCAAAGTTGTTGCGTCCCATATTACAACACATCGAATCCTTGATTTCAATTATTTTGTACTAATCTTGTTATATTAAATCTCGTTCATTTAACGTTAACGCAACATGTCAAATTTTTTAAGAAATTTTTGTATTAAATCTTATTCATATATTTATATAATAAATTTTAATAAAATTTAATAAAAACATTAAAAAAAAAAACAGAAATCTATCCCACCTCGAAGGGGAACCATGATAGTCCCTTGAGGTCTAATCAGAAGTTATTGGGATGGTGCAGCAGCAGCACCAATGGCTATCTTTTTAAGAGGTGCTAATGCTATTGGTCTGTGTGAGTCAGTACTGGCGACGTTTTAATCACTCGATGCTTTATATAATATCTGTCAGGTTTTAATTCCACATGTGATACACGGTTGAAGAAGAAACAGAAAACCATTGTAATGCTACTTTTGTGCACAAGTGTCCTAGCTTGCCACGTACTGGAGCCCCCCGCGTAAAT
>JANSVI020001063.1:172552-182844 GCA_025434765.2 Erythroxylum kapplerianum | reverse complement strand
ACCCTAAAGAACTTGGGAAAGATATATCCCAATGACGAGCTCATAACGAAGATTTGAGGTTACTACCAAAGGAACGGAGACCTAAGATGATAGCTCTAGTAATAACAAAGGATCTAGAAACTATTTTACTCGATTGGCTACAAGGAAATCTGATGATCTATGAAACCTAGCTTAGGCGATATGAAGGATCTTCCTACCGAAAAGCAATGGCACTTAAAGCAACTGAAAAATCAAATGGTGATGAAAGTCACATAGTTGCAAATAGATGGAGATGACAAGTTCAACTTTATGGTAAAAAAATATGCTCGCTTCTATAAAAAGAAATTGATGAAGAAAAGAGAAGGAAACAAGAAAGCCGAAAATAACAGGCTCATATCAAAAGGCAGTAGCAACAGTAGCAATACACAAACAATCAAATCATATGTTATCACTGCAAGAAGTTTGGACACACAAGACTAGAATATCCTCTTCTTCAATATGACAAGTCAAAGAATAGAAAATCCAAAAAGCAGGCGATGACTATAGCCTAGTCAGATGAGGATTATGAAAACTTTGAAGAAAAAGAACCAGAAGAAGTCAGCAACGTTTGCATCATGGCTGAATCAAGAGACGACGAGGTATACTACTCTGACTCTGATATTAAAATTGATGAATTGAAAAATGCATATCATGAATTGTATGATTAGTAAAAAAGGTTCAAAGTAAAGTATTTTAAAGAAATTAAGAAGTCCAAAAGAAATGATGCATCTCTAAAGAGTAAGAAAAAATTATTGAAATCTACGAATGAAAATTTGGTGACCATGAATGTATTTCTTGAGATAACTATAAGAAAAAGTTTTCTGAAAAGGAAGCTCTAAAAGAAAGAGTAGCTAAGTTAGAATCAAATATGATTCTGATATGGTAAAGCAGTTAGAAGAAAAAGTTGCCACCTTAGAACTTGAAAAGGAGAAAAGTGCTGGAAAGATCTTATCTCTAGAAAGATCTTATCTCTAGAAAAAGAGTTGGAAAATTTCATTAATGGAAGGAAGAATCTTGACGCATTGCTTGGTAGTGATAAATGCATTTTTGGTAAGGTCGGAATAAAATACAATGAAAATAACAATATCAGGCCTTACAAAAACTTCTTTGTTAAATCCAACTGCAACTATAGCCAAAACAACAAGAACTTGCTAAATGGAAAAAAATCATAATAACTGTCATTCATCTATTTTGTATGATTAACATGGTAAATTCAATCATATTAGTCATTCTTGTAATTTTAGTAAAAATAAATTATCTCAAATATATGTTTGGGGACTAAAAGGTCAAAATATTAACCCGAAAGGACCCAAAAAAAATTGGATTCCTAAAATAAGATAATGCTTTTTGTAGATATGTTTCCAAACAGAGACAAAGGAGAATTAATGTATAGTATTCGAGACACATGATAGGTGAAATATTATACTTCAACTACATTGAAAGAAAAGGAAGTAGAGTTGTCTTTGTAGACAAAAATAAAGCAAAGGTCACCGGAAATGATAAAATTGGTAATTTTGACTCTACTTCTATTGATAACATTCTCTTTATTAATGGTTTGAAACATAACCTATTGAGTGTGAGTCAGCTATATGACAAAGATTACAAAGTCATTTTTTATGCATCTTGTTGTGAAATTATCAATATTTATAATCATAATATTGTGTTTGTTGGTCTTAGAAATCAGAACATATATTGTGCTCAACTGGAAGACATGTCCTCACAAAGTGTTAAGTGTTTTGTCTCTCTAGAAAAGGATTCGTTTATCTAGACAGAAGATTTGGAAATGCCAATATGAGCATTCTATCAAAATTGTCAAAAAATGAGCTTGTAAGAGGACTACTAACCTTAAAGTTTTAAAGTAATCAGGTTTGTGATGCTTGTTCAAAAGGTAAACAAGTTAGAAGCAACTTTCCTGCTAAAAATATTGTGTCTACTAGCCAACCACTTATATTTGTGTGCATGGATTTATTTGGTCCCACTAAGACTTAAAGTTTTAGTACACATTATAGTTTTGTTCTAGCAGATGATTAATCTAGATTTATATAGGTTTATTTCTTATCAAATAAGAATGATGTTTTTGACGTGTTTGAGAAGTTTCGCAGAAAAATTCAGATAGAAAAAGGGTACTTCATCACTTCAATTTAGAGTGATCATGGAGAAGAATTTGATAACAAAAAGTTTGAAGAATTCCATAACAGCAATGGTATAACTAACAACTTCTCTTATCTAAGAACACCTTGGTAAAATGGAGTTGTAGAGATAAAGAACATAACTTTGATTGATATGGCCAGGACTATACTGTGTGAAAGTGAATTACCTCATGGATATTGGGCAGAAGTAGTATCCATGGCATATTATGTACTTAACAGATGTCTTATAAGACCTATACTCAAGAAGATCCCCTACAAGTTGTGGAAAGGAAGAAAATCAAATGTTGCTTACTTTCATGCATTTAGCTGCAAGTGTTTAATTTTAAACAATAGAAAAGACAACCTTGGAAAGTTCGATGTGATATCAAAAAAAGCTATTTTCTGGGCTATAGTAGTACGAGTAAAGGATTTAGAGTTTACAACAAAAGAACAAGGAAGATAGAAGAGTCAATACATGTAGTATTTGATGAAGTACGGTCCTTTACAACAATAGCTGATTCAGATGATGAAGAGCATCCCTTAACTCCTAAAAATAAATCACAGACTCAAACTACACCTATAGTATCCTCGGAATTACAATATCAAAAAGGTCTTTCTAAAACTAGTACAGAACAGGCTCCTTCCTTTTAATAGAAGCCTATACAAAAAACACCAACAGAATGGAGAGGTCATGATACACATTAATACATTCTAGGAGACCTCTCTAAAATTCTAAGAACCAGATCATCCTTTAAGAACAACTTTGTTGCCCTTATCTCAAAATTAGAACCAAAGATTGTTGAAGAGGCTTTTATTGACAAAAATTGAGTTTCAACTATGAAAGACGAATTGAATCAATTTTACAAAATAAATTTAGAATCTAGTACTGTGTCCACAAAACAAGTCTGTCATTAGAATTCGTTGGATATTTCGAAACAAACTTGAAGAAAATGGTAAAGTGCTAAGAAACAAAGCTAGACTTATAGCTCAAGGTTATAATCGATAGGATGATATTGATTTTGATGAGACTTATACACCCTTTTTCAGACTGGAATTGATTAAAATTTTACTTGCCTTTGCATATTATAAAAACTTTAAATTATTCCAAATAGATGTCAAAAGTGCCTTTTTAAATGGATATATTAACGAAAAAGTGTTTGCTAAACAACCTCCAGGTTTTGAAGACAAAAACCATCTTGATTACATGATGAAGTTGAATAAAACCCTATATGGTCTAAAACAGGCTCCTCGAGCATTGTATGAGAGGTTAAATAACTTTCTACTTGAGAATAACTTTGAAAGAGGAAAGCTAGATAAAACCTTATTTATTAAGAAAAAGGAGAATGATTTACTCATAATGCAAATATATGTTGATGACAAAATATTTGGTGCTACTAATCAATATTTCTGTGAAGAATTCTCAGCATTAATGAAGGAGGAGTTTGAAATGAGCATTATGGGAGAACTATCTTTCTTTCTTGGATTACAAATCAGACAAACATAAAAAATGATCTTCATTAGCCAAGACAAACACGCAAAGGAACTCAACAAGAAGTACCATTTTGAGAATGCCAAATTGATGAGTACTCCTATGTATACTAGAAATAAAATTGATAAGGACGAACAAGGTAAGACTACGAATAAGACAAAGTACAAAAGAATGATTGGGTCGCTACTATATCTTACAAGCTCAAGACCAAGCATTATGCTTAGTTGTGTGCCTTTACGCATACTTTCAATTAAATCCAAAAGAAAGACAGCTTCAAGAAGTCAAAAAGATCTTTTGATATCTTCATGGTACTATGGATTTCATATTATGGTACCTGAAAACTAATTCATTTAACATAGTTGGCTATTGTGATGCAGATTATAGAGGTAATAAAGTTGATCAAAAAAGCTCAAGTGGTTACTGTTAATTCTTTGGAGAATGTTTGGTTTCTTGGTCTTGTAAGAAACAAAATTGCACAATGCTTTCAATAACTGAAGCTGAATATATAGCAGCTACCGGTTGTTATGCTCAAATCTCATGGATGAAGCATTAACTCTAGAATTTCTCTCTAAAATTTAATCATATTCCTATATTATGTGATAATACTAGTGCAATAAATCTTTCTAAAATTCTTATGCATCATTCTAGGACTAAGCATATAGAAATCAAGCATTATTTTCTTAGAGATAATGTTTTAGAAAGAACCATGATATTTTGCATGTTAATACTGAAATCAAGTAGTTGATATCTTCACTAAGCCACTATATGAAGATAGATTTTGTATATTAAGAAAAGAGCTTGGCATGTGTAGACTATCTGATATTATTTCTGTATGAATTTTCATGTTGCTTCTCATTGTAGACATTAGTAGGCTTCTTCTAATATGTTTCTTTAGAAGCCCTCTCTTATTTTAGTAGGCTTCTTTTAGTTTAGAAGGCCCCTCTCAATTTAGATGCCTCCTCTTAGTTTAGTATGCTCCTTCTAATTTAAAAGGCTCCCTTTATTTTAGAAGGCTCCTCTTAGCTTAACAGAATAGGATACACGTGTCCTAAAAAGGAAGTTACTTTATGGCATCGTTTCATCTTTTAAAAAAACATGCACATTGCCCTGATAGTTTTCTATACGTGACTGATAGAAGATACACAGATGATCACTCTTCCTTCATTAGCGTGTACAACTGCTAATCTTCACATAAAATCAATGCCCTAGAATCATTAAGCAAACTTTTTTCTTTACCTCATCTTTGTCATTATTAGAAGCACTATTCCTTAGTCTTTACACCATAACTCTCTGCTTCCTCTCAAATTTCTTAAACCTATCCAAGCTTACTCACAATGGCACAAACAAAATCAAAAGGACATAAGAAAGCCTTGACTTACTCTAGCCATGGCGAAACTCTCAGCCATGAACAAACTCTGATTTCTGAGTCTTGGTCTTTATCACCAATAGTAAGATCATAAATAGCCCTACTGAACTTGTTTCTATTTCCTCTAAATCCCAAGTATTAGAAATACCCACTGAAGAGACTCCAAAGGGGAGAAAAAGGTAGATTTTGGCTATGTTATCTCTAGAATTAGATTATAATTTGTCCTCCAAGCACAAAAAACAGTATGTCTTTGACTCTAGTGAAGAAGAAGAAGAAGAAGAATAAGAGCAAAAAGTCAAAGAAAAAGAAAAAGCAGAAGAATCTTCTAGTGAGGGAGAACCAGCGAGAAAAGTATGGTTCCATTCTCCTCCATTCTCACTACTCATTTTTACTTCGCCTATCCTCTATTTCAAGACTTCCACACCACCTTCCACTACTCCTCAACCTAATTCTAAGGATAAGAAAGTGCCTGAAGTGAACTAGATTGTAAATGATGATGGCTCAGATGAAGAACCAACTCTGTTAATAAGAAGACCACGAACCACAACAAGTATGGCAAAGCAAGATATACAAGAAGAAACTCCTGAGGCTGAAAAGAAAGAAGAAGAAGAATAAAAAAAAGAAAAAGGGAAGAAATAAGAAAAAGGCAAAATGCTTATGGTCGAGGAAAAGATTGAGGACCCAATCATTAGGGATAAGTCAGTTTTTGAAGAAGTTATATTTGAAGAATTCCCTAAGGTCAATGAAGAATTCCCTAAGGCCAAGAGGACAAAATCAAAGAAACTCACCGTACTTAAGAAGGGAGAGTCTTCGGCACCAGTGAAGTTGTTCCAGTCAATGAAAGCTGAAGCAAGGTATAAAATGCATTACAAAAAGAGAAAAGTGGTCGTTAGACGTATGTTGCCTTTCCTTTTTGATGAAATTGGTATTCCTATCTCTCCGTATCTGATTACTATTAGTTAGGAAAATTTCTTAAACTTGAATAAAATAACGTGTGATGACTTAGTTAGATGTTTTTACACATAAATGAGAGAAGAAGAAATTGATGTGAAGATGGCAATCATTTCTTGGGTATGTGAGTGTGAGATGTTGATTACGGAAGAAATATTGGGGAACATTTTGAGCGTAATTCCTATAAGTAGGACTGACCTTCCCTGTCATAAGTGGGACATTGCTAACCATGATTTTGGAGAGGTTGTGGACTTTATATGTCTACAGACTAAAAATACCCATGAAGGGAGACCTTAGTGTAGACACTTGGACCTACTGTGCCTTGCATCCATATTGGCTACTTCAATTTTTCCAAGAAGCAGCTCAGTAGAAAGATGAAGTCTCCTAGATACGTACGTGTCAACAATCTTTTAAAAGGCAATAAGATAAACCTCCCAGCAATGATTTTGAAGTTTATAGTGGACAAAGGAAGTCATAAGAATACCACTAGTAGTCTACCATATATGATGTTGTTAACCAAGATTTTTGCTTACGTTAGATTGCCCATTTGACAATCTGAGTTGGTATGAACCTGCAAAGTTCCACTCTTCCATTCCCTACCAATTTGGTTATAAGCTAAAGGACACTATATGGGTAGAGAAGAAGTCAGAAAGAGTAGTAGATCTGTTAGGTTCTACCCTGCAAAAATCATCCCTTGCCATACTCTAGAGCACAAATGATTTGATTCTTCAAAAAGTTAGGGACCTTCATTTTAATCAAGACCAAATATGTAACCAAATTGATAGCCTGCAAAACCAAATCCTGAACATTCTAGTTCTTCTTAGAAAAATTCTTGATTCTCTTAACTAACTTTATTACTATTTTTACTTTGGATTTTTCTTACATACTCTTAATATTTCTTATGACTTAATTTCATTCCCTCCTATTTTTTTATAATGACAAAGGGGTAGAATAGTTAATGATATATTTTGCATCTGTTATATATTTTCGACATTGCCTTGGTGATATATTTGTTTTTTGATGATATTTGTGATATGTTCTGATAACTACTATCGAAATTGTCGTTGAACTTGTGATGTTTAATTATGTATTATAGAAATGATAGGCTCCTTCCTTTAAAAGTTAGGGTCATTTTAATTATGATTGAGAGTAAGAACATTTAAAGTTTACAAGTATCTTTCCAAATCTTTTCTTATTATTTGAATTTTGAAAATATATATAATATTGTTTCTCATCATCAAAAAGGGGAGATTATTAGCTCAAGGTTTATGTTTAACAATTTTGATGATAACTTTATAATATTTCAAAATTCAAATTGGATTTATTTCCTTGTATAGACAATGATATAGTTCTTAAAAGGAAATAAAATCATAGGATAATTGCTTCCTTTCTTGCAAGAACCTTCTTTATGAACTTACCTAATTAGAAATGATTTCATGACATCCAGAAGGATCTTACTAATTCGAATAATTACCTCCAGAAGTTTTGAAAAAACATTTATCTTAACGTCTGAATTTCAAAGATTTAAGCAGGGATGATATCAAAGATTAAGCAACGTCTAGTTGAAGAAAATGTTTACTTAAGGTAGAGCCACTGTATTTGCAATACATATAGATTTGTGAAATACCTTGGTAGCATCATTATTATTGAAAGTTATATCAAACTCTTTGTGCTCTAGAAAGTGAAATCACTCTATTGAGAGAGACTGTTAAATCCTTTATACTTTTCTTATTGAGAGCTTGTAAAGGTTTGTTAAACATTACGAGTGTGGAAGGTTGAAGAACCTTAAAAAATGTGTACTTGTGAGCTTGGAGAGGCTTGTGAAAATTTACCACTTGGATATAGTGAAATACTCGAGTACTTGGGGACTGAACGTAGACTTCGTTATAAGCTGAACCAATATAGATATATTGAGTCACACTCTTTCTTTCTTAACTTTTAAATTTCCGCATTATAGTATTTGTGTTTTACAACTTACAAGAGGCTCTTTTGGTTTTACAATTGTAACATCCCACCCCCTACTGGAAGGGGTAAAATAGTAAATTTGGCATAGGATGAGATGGATCGGAATGACTTAGGACTGTTCATGCATAATAGAATTGGTACACAGTACCATTTGTGCACATGAAATTACTGTACATGCATTCATGATTATTTCCCGGTATTGGGCCTAAACGGAATTTTATTGTGATTAATGTGGGTGCAAGAATTTTAACTCTTCTCTTTCAAAAATTATAGCAAGAAGTCAAGTAGATATGATCCCAGTGATATGGCCGCACAACGTACATTCACATACAAAGAGAAATTTGATGTTGATGCACAAAGAAGAAGAATTATGGCAGAGAGCATAACAAAATAAAGAAACAAGAGATTTCAGTGTATAACTTATAAACATGTTTTTTAGGTGACAAGAAAATAGAAATAGTTCCACTCGGGTAACGTCATATATAAGTTAATGGCTGGCTAATTAAAATGGGCCTGTTTATTGTTAAATAGGACAAGAAACATTAATACAATTAAGTATCATGATTCTAACAACTTTGCTCTTTAGGTTGTTTATGCTTCTATTCAGTCATAATTGCATTAAATCTTTCTTGTTCTCCATCAACAATACTTCACAAGGACTTTTAGGTATTTATTCTATTAAATTACAACTTCTTCATGATGAATTGAAGTACGTTGCCCATTTGATCTACTCGTATCAATTTAACTGGAAGAGCCTGCATTGTGATGCTTCCAAAGAGCATCTGTTGGTTTGTTGCAATTGTGGAAGTCATAACTCAGAGAGATCTAGATTTTTATTTTCCATCTCTGTGTGCAGAGTGAAGAGTGTGATTGATCATTTAGATGGTTGCCGTGGATTTCCTCGGTTGTGTATAGGTAGGTCATTAATTCCTGTCTTATTTTTGACATAAAACATTGTTATTCAACATCAAAAAAGTGTTGTCTATATTGGAAATTTAGAATTTTGAATATATTTCCATCCTTGCAGGGATTGGGGATCCTCCTGGCACTATGGACATGAAAGCTTTTCTCTTGCAGAAGTTTAGTTCCACAGAGAGACAGCAAGTATGTTGCTTCTTTTATTATATCGCCTAGTACTTAGTCTCATGTTTTAAACTTGATTTTACTGTAGTTGTAAACTGCATTCTAGTCAAGCTGTCTTCACTGAATCATGCCTGAGATAAAGCAACTTTCGTGGCATTGCTTTAACTTTCTTACGTTGAATTGCTATTTAACAGATTGATGCAGCATTGGAACAGGGGATTGATGCTGTGAGGAACTTGGTCCGTCATGGGTTTAACCGTAATATTACAAGATTCAATCTAGGGCAGAAATACAAGTATCATAAAGTTTGAAGCTGGCGAAAAAGATGACAGGCCATTAAAGTTTGTGCAAACTTATAATTGCAATATCTGATAACTCGAGCTTTCTGAATCACAAGACTGCCGCAATTCCCTCTTAGTCATCTTAGGTTCATATGTATCTCCCTTTTCTTTTTTCCTAACTATTGAAATTTCCCGGTAAGGTCCAATGTAAATGCAGAAGCGAGTTTGATTGAAATGTCAGAAATGGCTGTTTGAGCATTGGACTGGATGATATTTTAAGGGCATTTTCCTTTGGTAAAATGGAAACGAAAACGTGAAGCCACGAAATGGCCGCCCTGGAAAGAACAGGATATAAGACTAAAAGTTGACCCTTCCAATGATACTATTTAGATCCCACAAAATCCTGCTTACTCACTCCAAATCGCGTCCAACCAAAAACCATCGATCACCTCCACTAGAATCCAAGTGTCATTCAACCTTTCAGTAGCATCTACTAAAGGGCCCCACTTGAACAATAACGTTGAAGTTTTTATAAGACAAGGGAGACAAAAGTGCATTCCCAGTTCTTTTAGACCGTTGCAAAATCAAATTGTTTAAGCGATCACCCAGAAAGCAGCCCAACCCCCAATGAAGAAAACTACAAAAGCAATTAAAGAACTTATCAAGCCGACCCATCTCCCAAAACCATCAACAATGGCCGAAAATCCTTCTCTCCACTCTCTTGATCCTGTCTCTCTAATCTTAGCTCAGAATTCATCGAATTCTCACCAGCCACTTGCCCTCAAACTCATTACGGAGAGCTACATCATGGAGAAAGGACCAAGATACAAAGCATATGCAGAGTTGAGAGAATCTAAGCTGAGAATGAAGAGCTTACGGCTACAAGAAGAAGAGGAGTGTAAAATCATCAAACAAACCCCACCAAAGAAACAGGTCAAGTTTCAAGAAAACTTGACCAATTCAAGAAAAGGGTCTTCTTTTTTGGCCCAGTCAGTGCCTGATTTCTCTGC
>JANSVI020001062.1:655469-666317 GCA_025434765.2 Erythroxylum kapplerianum | reverse complement strand
TCATTCTTTGGATAATTTGGTGCAGAGTCTGGTTGGTGAAAACGTCAAGAGTTGGGATATGAAGCTAAGCCAGACTGAATTTGCACACAACCATGCAATTAATCGTAGTTTCAGATATAGTCCTTTTCAGATTTTGTATTATGTTCTTCCTTGTGGTCCTCTTGGTTTGTTGCCTCTACCTAGCAAGACAAGGGTGCATGGCAAAGCAAAAGATTTTGTTACTAGATTGCAGGATGTCCATAGGGTTGTTCGTGAAGATTTGCTAAAGGCTGCCGGTAAGTACAAAGAGGCTGCAAATATGAAGAGACGACATGTTGAGTTCGAAGTAGGTGACTTCAAGTGGGCAGTTCTAATCAAGGATTGCTTTGCTGTTGGTGATTACAATAAACTGTCTACTCAGAAGATTGGTCTTGTGAAGATCATCGAGAAAATCAATCCTAATGCTTACCGTCTGAAGCTGCCAAGTCAGATTCGTACGACTGATTTGTTCAATATGAAGCATTTGATTCCCTTTTCTAGTGATTTGTCAGACGATGACAATTCCAGGGCGAATTCTATCCACCCTAGGGAGAATGATGCAGTCCAAGAGATAGCATGCGCATATCTTGATAGATTTGACAAAATGCGGTCTTAATTTTGTTGACTTCCAAAACGGTCAGATTTTCACTTTTTCATAGTCGATTTCGAGTTTTTGCTATTTTTGGAAACTTTTTTATTTATCATAACATTTAGTAGGAATGTCTGTTTTCAATGCAACTCATTGCATTTTTCATATTTTTTGTTCTCTTTTCATAATAGGAATATTTTAGTATTTTGCCCTTTTTGGTAATTTTTAGGGTTTGACTACTTAAGTTGCCCAAACTTTGTACTTTGTAGTTTTTGATGAATGATAGATTTTGATGACTGTGTTCCTTTTTTGCCCTATTTTTTGACATTCGTGTTGAATCAATAGGTAAATAGTGTTGTTACCGATATTTATGATTTAAATCAACGATATCAAGTTGTACGCTTGTTTTGCATTATTTCCGCTACTTCAATTGCATAAACCTGAAAGAAAACATATATTCATGTTTCTTTCCTTTTTGTCATAACTCATGAATCGGCCTCTCATTTTCGTATGATTTTCAATAATGCATAGCTGACTGGAACTTTCAAGGTAGGAACAAGGATATACTTAGGACCGTCGTCTACGAGGATTCCTTTTATATACAGGCCCAAAAAGAAGCACATCCACAGGCAAATTATATGCAAAGGCTAAGCGACAAAAGATAAAGCATTTATACCTGCTATATGCAGCTCATAGTTATCCTGAAAGCCTATAATACCTCATAACAGAGGACAAAATTAACTCAAATCCGACAGAGCAAGAGGAAAAAGAAGATGGGTCTTCGTCAAAACTCTCCAGTCCGACTCATAATTGTGTTGCTGGCGTTAGTCAGCACAACAACAAGTGTTCCTGATTCAAATTTGACAACTGCCAGCTGCAACACAAGGACGTATTCAAAGGGTGACCCATTTGGTATTAGTTTAGCTTACGTTCTTGATGATTTACAGTCGACAACATCTACTCAGAAGAACTACGACTATTACAGTATATCTCCCTATCCTAATGCGTTTGCCTATGGACATGCTTCTTGTAATCTTATTCTCACTGCTTCAGACTGCACAACATGTCTTAATGCGGCTAAGGTAGATGTGTTGGATCTTTGCCAGAGCCGAATAGGTGGCCGTGCAATGCTTCATGATTGTGGAATTAGGTATGAACAGTACCCATTTCAGGTTTAGAGTGATTGATTGTTCATCTACCACAAATTTCTAAGTCTTGCTTTGGTCAATAGACTGTTGTTTCCGGTGGCTACATAAACATAGATCTGTTTGTGGACCAAGGGCCCCTCCTGATCATTTTGATGGAAGCTAATGGATGTCCACGAAGCAAAAAGCTAGCAGATCATAAATGTTTATGTGTATGCTTTTTGTTCTTTTCTATCCTTCAGAAATGGAAGTGGATGCATCTTTATATCGAATGTACATGTTCTGTATTGCCATGTTTTCCACATTCAATGACATCAAGTTCATGACGGTTTCATTTGGGTGCATTGTTCTGATACCAGAGACTATTCTGGACCTGCGCTGTCAGGATTATCAATGAAGAATCGGGATTTCTTTCGCCATCTTTTGGACATCATCAGGCATTTCAATTTGCATCTCCTACAAACATTGTTTTTAATCTACAATGTAGGGATAACTAGTTCCCCTTAAATTTTTTAATTTTATAAATTAGTACTAGACTTTTTTTAAAAATTAAATACTAAAAATTATTTGAAACAAAGTAAAAAGAATAGAATCTTATCACTTTCATGACCTCAAATTGTATTGTCAGTGAACAGCAAAACGAAGTTTGTAATCATTGAAATTCAAGAATGTATGTACTATGCAAATGTACATGCAGGTGGAATAAGGATTCTGTATCATTCTGCTTTCATCCTCCCCAAAGAACAAGCTTCCTATAACATTTACAGAAATTGAATCTGTGTAGCTTTACCCCTATTATTAGCTGCCTACAGCCTAGTGTGGTCGCAAAACAATGACAAGTGTGTGATGGATCTGCTATTCTTCCGTTTATCATGTATGATTGACCACGTAGTCGAGTCAGACAGTGCTCACAATGTTTAATGGCCAACTTTGTCAATGATATGGAGGTTTCATGAAGCTGCAACCTTTTGAGAAGAAATTGCAGGCCTCCAATCCTAGTATCAAAACCAAAGGATTTCAGTATCAACTACAGTGGAGCTTGAGAAGATCCTGTCGAATTTGGTGAGTGAAAAGACTCCCGTTTAAGGAACAGTGCATAAAGAAGCTCATTCCATGAATCAGGAATACCAGGCAGGCACCAATGGCTGCAGTCTTGTCTGTGAAGAGATGCCGGACCAATCTCTGGCTCCAGATAATACAAGGATGGATGTCCGTCTTTTCTCCTTGCAGCCATGCTCGTCACGTTCAACAAATTCAAGCTCCTTACTTGTGATTCGTTATAGTGTCTTGTCAACACATCTAAGAATATTTTGTAACGGTAATCAGTTGAATAAGCCAATGATCCTAAATCAGGAAGTTTCTCCAAGTGACAACCACCACCAGTATTCCAGTCACCACCGCTGTCACATTTAACATATTATAAATTATTTTACAAGAAAATTAGTCTGATGAAGTGAATAACCAGTGGCAACAAACTTCCTGTTTAGACATATCCATTGTATAATTACGAACAAATTAACACTGGAATATCATTTCAGAAGCCTTTAGTCTCTGCACTAAAAAATGAACTTGTATTCATCCTAAAAAATGAAAATGTGTATCAATGGTTTAACCCATTAACATAATCATATCAACGAATAGTAATGTGACAAGTTGGATTTGTAAAATATACCAAGGTCCCGAGAAGGGAAAAGGAAAATGACCATAAACATGCAAATTGTCCAGAGAAAAAACAAAATTGAGGAATTCATTTGCACATGTTCTTGTCACGTATTTGAAACATCAAAAACTATGAAATTGAATTCTAAGATTTCAGTAACACCAATCTGGTATAACTGTATCCAATTCTTGCTATAATAGATGAAATTTACAAATGAATTCCATAGTACTTGACTTATAATAACACCCAAATGCCCTATACGAAAGGCAAAAAGCTTTTTCTTTTATGGAAACGTAAGATAATGCATATATTAAAAAAATTACAGTTTCTAATCCAACTAAATTCATGTTTCAAAGAAAGGGTAAAAAGGAATTCAACTGAAATCTATACTATTATTTAAATAAACTCCAAACATGATAATTCATTTAAGAATGAATTCTATCATATAATTCATTCTATTATGCACATCTAAAATTATTTGGTAAGGACATATTTAAAAAAAAACTGATTACTATTAGAGATGTCAAAAAGGGCCCGGCGATTTTGGCCCCTAGGGGCAGCCCAGGCCCGGCCCAGCCTATTGACATCTCTAATTACTATAAGAAAATTTTTCCAAAAGATTAAATAGGCATAATCATAGGATGAGTCAAACCTGAAATGCACAGGGGCGTAGGTTCGAAAGAAGACTTGGGTTTTGCTCATGTTTATTTCATGGTGCATCCAATTAATCAATGTCTCAAGTGATCTTCTGTACGCGGTTTCCACACTCATCTCCACCTTTATATCCTCTCCTTCTTGGAAGTAGCAACCCCTAATATTAAACACAAACCCAAAGTCATTGTAGAAACACCCAACTACTTGTCTTCCTTCAGAACATAAACACAAAAATTCTTGCAAAATCATCCCTTATCATTTACTTCCTTGCAGTTTTGTTGTATGCCACATTCACGATTGTGCATATGATTAGCAAAACGTCATTCACAGATTATTAAAACGTGTTAAAAAGAAGAGAAGTCATATTATCAATCATTAGAAGAGAGAAGTTAAGCAGAAAGCCATACACATAGAAACATCATATCCTGTCCCACTATATCAACAGGATACAGACAGCTTCTAACAAATGTCAAGAAAGTTCTGGTCTTATCCAAAAGAAATACAAGTTACAGTCACAAATAAATACATCATCTACCCACTTATGAGCCACCACAAAGCCAATGGTATGCCAGCAAACAAAATTCAAGACCAAGTTCACATAAGTGAACAAATATGGTTCACAATTCAACACTTTTTTAGCAAAATCAAGTATTCATGTATTTCATTTTTATACAGCACTAGATGCTGGTGTGGTGATAACAGATGACATTATGCCTTCAAGAAAAACATGATAGAATTTGCAATGTTCTCTCATGCATATGACGAGCACCTAGTCAATCCCGCATGGTCATGGATTTGTGTAAATTAATACACACATATGCACCAAATATGAAGTTGGGATGCTAGGAGCGGTAGGAGAGTGATCAATCTATTCCAGAATGATTATTGCTTATTTAACGTCAAAAACGAAAAAAGCCAGAAAACCCATTCATTCACTTAAAGATAATTCATACGAGCTATCAGGTAAAATTATCAAATTAAATTATCCTTACTCTCTTATTGTCTTCTCATAATTCCACCAGTGCCCAGAGTTAAAGATGAGCACATCTGCATCTCTCCACTGGGGGAAACTCCAGTCCAGGCTATCCACTCTTAAAGTCATTTTAACTTTCTTACGAGCTCCATAAGGCGGCCGACCTTGATACGTAAGAAATGGAGCTCTATAGTACTCAATGGTGCAATTATAGTCCTTGAAGATGAAAGTTAGAAACCCTTTATGCTTTGTGATTGGGCTTCCATTCACCTCATAGATTGATGAACCATTGGAAATAGCAGATGCTAGCATACAGAGGAGGGACTCCCACTGATTCCTTCCAACTGAATCACCAACAAATACAACCCGTCGGTTCCTTAATTTCTCTAACATCAACCTTGCATCAAATCTGCTTTTGAAGTGAAATTAAAGATCAAGTGTTAATCTAGTCCACAAACTGGAAAAATGCCCTATGCATCTACTTGTTATAGCCAAACTCAAATCCAATCGAAAGAGAGTGGTTATAGTTATAGTATCAGAAACAAGGTCACAGTTTCTAGTCCATAAGCTGGAACAAGTCTATACATTTTAGTAACCAAGAAGGATAAATGAAACAGACGTTAATCAAGACAAAAAAGCTTAAAACACGAAAAGTGTAAAGTTGAAGCATTAAACCAGTTACTTAGCCATGGAACACAGTTTTTCTTCACAAACAAGAAGGCAAAGTATAGATGACATTACTTGCGTATCAGTATTAGACAGAGAATAGGTGTCCGTACGTATACACCTACATTAATCATTTCTTTGAATAGGTGTCCGTACGTATACACCTACATTAATCATTTCTTTGACTTTTAAGCAAGCATTTGATAGCCAGACTAATTAACTAAAGCAGATTTCTAATTAACCTAACAAAAGTGAAGCTACAGTCCCCCATCTGTTAGAAAACTTTCAGCACTCAAGTTTGTTCACTGTTCTTGAGCGAAAATTTTCTCAACAAACCTATGTTAGAAGGTTCAAATAAAATATCTGAGGAAGTAAAAAACACCACGTTGGAAGGAAATTGTACNNNGGCAACTTACAATGACTGGGTTGCCAACGCCACTTGGTATAGAGATTATCAGGCCTACCATTCTCCGAACACCTAAACCCTGCGTCTATAAACAAGCAATCTTTACTATTGTACAGAGGATAGTTATCATCCCAAACCCAGTTCCCATCGAAAATATTGCAGCCATCACCACCCTTATCGAGAAATCTCGGCAATACTTTATGGGTATTCTTCGAATCTGCTGTTGGTGACAATGGACTAACCAGTCCCAGCCAATGGTAACGCAGTCTGTCCGTGACAGCCTGGTAATCTAAGTAGAAGAAACAACCAATGAAGAGCAGAGCAACCAGGAAGAAGCCGATAATGGCCACTGAGGACTCAAGAATACGCTTGGAAAACTTGAAGAAATATAAGTGGGTCATGGCTTCTGGTTGTTGGTCTGCCGTAGACTGAGTGTTGCTGGAGCCGTTTTTGTTCTTCGCCATTGTCTTGTAGGATTTGCA
The DNA here is from genome assembly GCA_025434765.2 of Erythroxylum kapplerianum. Taxonomy (NCBI): domain Eukaryota; kingdom Viridiplantae; phylum Streptophyta; class Magnoliopsida; order Malpighiales; family Erythroxylaceae; genus Erythroxylum; species Erythroxylum kapplerianum. The sequence goes on along the minus strand of JANSVI020001062.1, from coordinate 659,724 downwards.
ACGACTTTATACGGTGAAAACAGAGATAAAGTAGGGAAGTGGGGTATTAATTAAAAAACGGGTTAGCATTATGGGGGAAGTTTGCTCAGTCTGTATAAAGAAGAAAACGAAACCACTCTATCTAACATTCCCATAAGTGGAGTAGGAGATTCTAATTATTTGGACAGCAAAACACAAGAAATTCACAGTGACAAACTCAGGATTGAATGCATTTCTGCTTTCTTTATCAGCTGGTGATCGAAATGATTCATAATGACAAATCTGACTGCTTAAGTTGATAACGATAGGTGGGTCTCTACCTCGCAAAACAAAAACCAACAAACCCCAAGCAGCAAAACCGCACTTTCCACTAACCAAAGAGCAAACAAGAAATTCCCCAGAAGAAAAGCCAGAAATTTTCCCAGCTTGAACATGTGAGCTGAATTCAAACAAAAAATGACCGCAATGAATGGGAGAGGGGTCGAGGAATCAAAGTCCTGCGTAACGTACTAACGTTGGACAAATTTTCCAATGACTAATTTGCCCTTAAGCAGATTTCGCGTGACTGGTACCATTTTCTTTTTTCTTGAGTGGCGTTTCAGACTTTGCCCATGTTCCGCGATCAACTCCAGAATTTGACATTTGGGACCAGACCACGGAATAAATCGGTTGTTGCAAATTATAGTTTACAAAAAACATATATCTGAATTAAATTATCTAATGAAATTATTAAATTAAAATTAATAGTATTAATTGACTTCAAAATTCTAGAGGAGTCACAATCACAAAGGCCATGACTGTTCTAATCCCCTAAAGAGCATTATCAGGACGCTTGGAACTTGTTTTCCTATTTTATAACGATAGAATTAATAGTTATTATCATTTTTATAGAGTAGTAATTGGTCATTTGTATGCAATCTAAAGTCAATCACTTTTCTTTGGACTCTCCATACCTAGTCTAATATGGAATCTTGTGTGGTCCATGTCTGTATTTTCACGTGTATTAAATTTTTAACGGTAAAATATGCGGATTATTTCCTAAAATTTCATTTAGAAACTACTACATATTTTGATATCTATAAAATCATTAATTTATGTTTTTTATATGAAATAAAATCTTTAAGACCATAAACGGTCACGCATAGTTCTGATTGCATGAGGTTGGATTATTCCATCTTGAGTGGGCCCAATCTCCAAAGGCTCATTACGTCTCCTGATTAGCTTTTGTGGGGTTAGTCCATATAGGTCTACATTGTCCCACATTCCAGAAGTACGTAAAAGCATGATGAGATATGTAAAAGGATAAGTGCCTAATCATGTATTATTAAACCCCTCAAAAGTTTATAAATTTAGATGACGATCAAATGGTAATTTATAAAATAATTCAACTAGAGTTACTCAAATTTACCGAGTCCAGTTCAACCAAAGTGACTGGCAATTGGGCTTTCTGCATGAAATGAAACATATAACTGTCTACTTCCCACCAAAAAGCATTAAATCGACATCGACACTTACTCCCCACGAGACACGTTGTTAGAAGCAGGACAAAGAGCCAAACATGCCTTTTCCTAAACCGTAAGATAGTATGCTGGAGACTTTGTACATTAAAGATCCAACTTTTTTGTGAACAGAAGATGAGTGTTTTTATTAGCTGAAGCAAAATTGGATTTTTACACGACAAAAGATACAAACTCAAGTGTTAAGATGTCCATCTCACAAAATGTAGTACCAGAACGTCAGGAAAGCAGCAATACCACTTATGATGCATAATCTGTCTATTCTGCTTTCAGTTCTCATCTTCTCTTCTTTCAGTTCGTTTTGTACTTTTGAGTACAAATGACAAGACTCAAGAACTTCACTATAGTTTTTGCTCCTACGGCAGCTTAAGGCTTCCTTGAGAATAAGCAAACTGTTTCTTCCGTTAACATGAGCACCCTCCATGTCCTCCAACTGCATGCTCAGCTCTGTTAATTTGATCATCGTTTGCAAACCATCTCCCTCGGTACGAACCACTCTAAATTTCATTATGAGAATGCATTCTACGACTTGGCATGGAAGAATGTCTTTGGCGGAAAGAACAGATCCAAAGCGTATTACAAAATCCTTATCTGTTGGCCAATGTCTCTGCCCACCAAGAGGACTCCAGCTTGCAAGATTAGCAGCTTGCTTTATTTTTTTATTTACGACAATCCAACTAAGCCGAAGTCCGTCACGCAGCTCCCTCCATAGCTTTCCATCTTTTCTTTCTTTCTCCATTGATAAAACGGGTGGTAGACCATCAGAAACTGAAAGGACAACCTCACCTTCATCTTCATCATCCCTAGCTGCATAGGTGAGAAGATCAATCCGAAATGGGCAGTTGTAAAACCAACCATTGAATCCATTGGCATTGGGAATGCCCCACAGAACTTTTGAACAGATTATTTTATCTTTGTACCTGATATCAACAATGGATACAAAATCTGATGGGGAAATACTTTCAAATTGATCAATATCTCCATAATATTCAGCCTCGGTCCATTCTTCAGGGTACTCAAGATACTCATTCCATTGATACTCGGTAAACTCCTTGTTAACAATGAGGGTAAAACAGTCGGCATAGAACTTTCTGAACCCTCCAACGGAAGAAATCAATATTTTGACATCTTCCCTGTTGGTTGAAGGCCACATTGAAGAACAAACATTTTCCCATATCTTCTCCTCTTTTGAAATGGAACAGAATGCAGCACAAGCACAAGCTGCATTGGCCAGGGTTGGCCCATCAAGGCGCCTTAATATATCATAAAATAGATCACTGCTTAGTGATGCTATACTCTCCGCTGGTGCATTTGACATTCCTTTAGGTCATTGTGAATAGGGGGAAAAAAACAAGCAACAAGTTAGCATAAAGATGTTAAGATAGAAGGCATTGATCAGATTCAAAGAAATTTTGAATCAGCATAACATCTAAGATAATCCTGGGCTAGAATAGAAACAATATGATTTTTCATCGTAAGGTGTTCTTACAAATTCAGCTAGAATTACAAGAACTGGACAGTAGCCAATCAAATGACTTACTGTGACTAAGTCTTATATGTACCGCAACACAAGCCCATAACTGCACAAAAGAAGAAACAAATACATCGAGAACTCTTATAGATTTGCTCATTTTCTCACTCCATTAAATAATTTTCTAAAGAAATCAGCTCTTAACCGCAATATATGCGCAAGCAACCGTGCATAGATACATTTTCATAACAACAGAGAAAGTGGACAAGCAATACAAACATCTGAATTTTGCATTCTCAAAATCAAACATTACACTGGTTGAGATAGAGGCTATCCTAAACCTTGTTTTGACGAGGCCTTAGCCACTTTCCTTAGCATACTTATTCCGTACCAACAGATAATTTTCCCTATTTCACCCCAAGGGATTGCTCCTATGGTGTCTCTGCTCTCATAAGACAAGAATGAGTATGAAATAGAATGGCAAAACCCTTCTACCAGTAGGGATTGCAAATCTCCTCTCTGGACTTGGGAGCTCAAAAATTAGACATCAATCCCAGTTACAGAAGAGAAGATCATTCACATACAGCTACCAGCAAAGGGCTACAAACTTAAAACGAAAACTTAGTAAAAGTACCAGAACCATAAAAGAGTACAAATTGCAGCTAAATGGAAGCCTCCTCTTCGTTAAAATCTCAAGAAATGGCTTAACAGCATCTAATCCGGAGATCCCACAACTCAACAGGTATATTCACGATAACAAATCATGGCAAAACAATGAAACAACCAAGAAAGAGAGAGAGAGAAAGATCCACACCCAAAGGCTAAACTTTTACAAAAACCAACACAAAGTTATACCCCAAATTCATTCACATTCAAGAAAATAACACTCAAAAAGTCCAAAACAGCAGCCATCAATGAGAGCGAGGTAGAAAGAGACCTTGAGAGTGGCGAAATCTCGAGCAAATCGAAGACGGGCTAATCCGAGATTTGTCCTCTAGCAATGAAGAAAACAAAACCAAAAGGGGGTTATTAAGTGTCAAGAACTGCAAAGGTGTCAGTTGACTGAAACTGAGAACGGAGTAATCGAGAGCAGGCGTGACATGTCTGGTTTTAGAACTCCGAGTTTGGGAGAGTTGGGTAGAACACAAAACATAGATTTCTGGGGATCGCTCTTGTTTCGGCTCTACGGATGCGGGCCTTTTATTTTAGTGACTTTCTAGGAACCAGACAGGTCTCGCCACGCCATGCTGCCTTCGTACGTATATGACGTTGACCGGTCCAGCCCTCC
>JANSVI020001062.1:551755-563640 GCA_025434765.2 Erythroxylum kapplerianum | reverse complement strand
TATTGAAACTTTGCATGTTATGTTTTGAGAAATTGATTTGAGGATAATTTCCAAGAAAAGGCAAATTGTATGGTTTTTGCATGAATTTTGAATAAAGAAGGTATAAGAAAAAGAAAAAAAATTATACCGGATTTGAAATAGTCTAGGTTTCTAACGCGAACATTTTTCTCTGTTCTATGTGTTCGGATGTCAGATCCGTTTTCATTTGTCTCAGTATTTGATTTGCTTCGATCCGTTTGTAAATTTTCGTTCCGCCTTCGATTTGTTAAATACTTGTGCTTTATGTTTCCATTTATATCCGATTTGTTATTCGTATTCGATTCGCATATTCGATTCGCTTTCGTATTAAGTTCGATTCGTTTTCGCTTTCGTCTCCGTTTTCCGTTTCGTTTTTCGATTGGGATCCGGTTCCGAGATCGGGTCCCAGCACAGGCGATGTGTGCAACAACTATCAATTAGCCAAACATGAGTAATGTTATTTGTAGAGAAACAAGAAGATACAAAGAGTTGCTCCTCCTAAGCATCAATTGCTTCTGCCAATTGTGATTTCTAGATTTTTGATACGTGCCCTTTCTGTCTATAGTTTCCACACACTGCATTAGGACTTCTCTGATAAAATTTATCAAGATGTGTGGTTCTTTGGTAGTGCTTGCAAGGTGGATAGGAATTCTGATTTGAACCATTACTACTGTTGCCATCTATTTTTTCTTGTTTCTTTTATTGAACTGCTACTTCCCTTTTTCAAGTTGTTGTTTTTGTACAAAAGAAGCACTTTCAATGACTCTATCCTGCCTTAAGAGTCTTTCTTTGCTCTTGTGCTTGAAGAGCACTCATCAACTCACCTAAGGAAATCATGCTTAGATCTTTGGACTCTTCAAGAGAGGAGATTTTTGACTCAAACCTCTCACGAAGAGTTACCAAAACTTTTTTAACAATTTTTTTTTAGAAAATCCTCGCCGAGTAGTCTAATGTTATTGTCAATTAAAGAAATGCGATCAGCATACCTGCCAAAAGTTTCATCTTCTTACATATTCAGAGACTTAAATTCTCTTTTCAGGTTCAACATTTGCATTTGAAGTGTCCTGTCACTACCTTGGTATTCTTCTTTTAGCCTATCCAAACTCTCCTCTCCTATATTACCAGCCATGATTCTGTAGAAGACACAATCTGCCATAGAATTCCAAATGAGTAACTTAGCTTTGGACTTCTTTGCTTTCTGTTCTCTGTTGAACTTGATTTAAGCCATAGTGGAATCTCTTGGTAAAGGAAGAATTGGCCTATTTTCTGTCACAATTTCCCACAAATCATAGGCTTCTAAAAAAGCTTGCATCTTCATTAACCAAATGTGATAGTTTTCACTAGTGAAGATGACAAGAGTGTTTAAAGAGAGGTTGCTGGATGCCATTAGGTTGTTGGTTAAAAAAGTTTTGATCCTGTAAGATCAATTGAATCTCTGATACCATTGTTGAAACAAACTAAAGAAATAAAATCAGGAAGTAAAGTGTTTAAAATTCCACCGTAAATTATTTCATTGATTGCAGCCTTTATATATAAGGAAAAATAACAAACTTTCCTATCAACTAGTCACTACTTTTTAGTGGTTAAAACAAATTGAGAAAATGCTGCCACTAATAACTATAACAGCTACTAATTAAAAAAAAAAAAACTTTGACACAGTCTTGTGCATTTGATAAAAGAAAAAAACTTGAAAGTTACACTAACTAAAAGTTAGTCGGTAAAATGCCAATATCTAACATTGCTCTGCAATTTCAACTACTCTGCTCTCTATTGCCACCCCTCCTTCAACAACTCAACAAACTTATCCTTTATACTAAGCAATGGATCTCTATTAATCAACTCACAATCTCTATATGCTTCTCGCAACATGGCAGTCTTAATCCCACCTTTTAATGATAAGTAAAAGATCCCAGAATGTCTGGTGAACGCATTTGCAAATGCATTGGAAAATCTGTAATCCTCACTAAACTTCCCCAGTATTGGCACTGGAATCCTCTTATACAGCGAAAGCGATAGCAGCTCGTGTAGAACCCCTACATTCCTCTTCTCCATTTCTGAAGAAGCTTGATCCAACTGAGACACATCTGCGTATGGTGATATATAATCAAGTTCCAACCAATCCCTAACCCACTCCCTCATTTCCTTCTTCAAGAAAAAACCTCTTGGAAGTTTATAATTGAAGTTAGGTCGGGGTCGAATCCCGGTCATCCTATACTCCTCTTCAGCTCTTTGCTCAATCACTGATTTAGCAAACTGCGGATTCCATTCAATCAATTCCAGAAATGAATTCCCCTCTCCAGAACAACCAGTTATCCTAAAATAATTGGGATACTTGGGCACCAAATTCTCCAAAAAATCATTGGGGAAACCAAATTCTCTCTTCACATGAACCAATTTATCAGCATTGACTACCTTGTTTTTTGTCATCATCAGCAATTTACACAACTTTGACACAATCAACCCTTCATTTTCCAAATTAAACATTTTCTCTTCTTCAAGGAAAATCCTCAACCGATAACTAGGACGCAAAAATTTGACGGGTTGAGTTTTGGGCTTAATTCGATCGTAGTAAACATCAAAGAGGTACGGGTTTTTCCCGAGGAAAGTTTCGATTTTGACTTTAAGGCGTAACCTTTCCCGCCTTTTCTCTAGGTAACGAAGCGGGATCACTGAACCTGGTTCGTTCAACACCTCTCTGATGACGCGTGCACATAGCTTGTATTCCTTGTCATTCTGAATAGCAAGATCGAGTCTTGGGTCTTTCCGCCACACAACTTTGAGGCTTGAAATGGGTCTGGTTTGGAGGCTGAGCTCGGGATTCACTAGAAATTCGCAAATGGTTTTCTTAAGAATGTGCAACTTTTTGGACAAGATGTGAGCTTTGAAGATCATACCTGAAAATTAGCGAGCAATCGATCCAGACGCGAATCATCTACTGGGTTAGGGACTAGGGTTTTAGCCTTTTAGGCCGAAACCAAGAGACTAGGAGTGAGAAGGCGTTTGTACACCATCATAAGAAATGTCCACAAACTATTTCATCCAACGGCTGCAATTCAACTATAACATACAACACTCTCTTTTAATAATAGTTTTTTAGCATGAAGTAACGTTTGAGCGTTAAGTTGAGAATTATGAAGGTTAACTGCATTAAAAAAAAAAGAAATATTAGTAAAATATCGCATTTTATTTTATGCGGTACGGAGGAGAAGCAAGCAGAGTTTTGTTTACTTACCAAGAAACCGTGTCCTATGTATATTATTAGATGTTGCTACATAACAACAAAACCGCATGCAGTACACTGCTATGCTGTCCTATGCTCATAAATCCTCTCTTTAACCTTTGCTTGTCATTTTCTTTTCCACCTCACCTCTCCCACTTCACAACTAGTAGCCGCTGAAGTTTTCTGAGTTGTAAGCACCCCTGAATTACAGGTTCTCACTCTAATCCTTCCTGTTCTAGGATGTTGGTCAACGCTATAGCCTTTGCTAAGACCATATACTCCATCAACGACATCGTCTTTGAGCCTGATGACATGAAATTCGGTACCCTCTGGTGGTTTGTGTACTCGGGTGTTTCTTGTTTCCTGGTGCTCTTCGCTGGAATTATGTCTGGTCTAACGTTGGGGTTGATGTCTTTGGGTCTTGTCGAGCTAGAAATTCTGCAGCGAAGTGGGACCTCCACCGAGAAGAAGCAAGCTGGTGCCTTTTTTTTTTTTTTCCCCTCTCTTTCTTTTGCGTTCTGCTTCTTGAATTTGTTGAAATTCTTCTTAGTTTTGAGAAAATGTTTTCGGGGGTTGGTGTCTTTTGTCAGACTTACTACGTTGATCAAATCCTTCTTATGTTTTGTTAATGGTGATGTGAATTATGGAAGATTGGATCTGTGATGCGATGTTTAAAGTTAGTTTCTTTAGCCCTGCAATGAAGTTTCTCGGTTCTTTTGCATTACAGCTGTGATCCTTCCTGTGGTTCAGAAGCAACACCAACTTCTCGTAACCCTACTTCTATGTAATGCATGTGCAATGGAGGTAATTAAGACGATAATTTTACTTTTTATTAGGTTGACAGTGAATTTAATTAAAATGGAAAAATGAAAGAATAAACAGAAGGAGATTTCTTTACTGACTATACTTCTGTTTTGATTTTGCAGGCCCTTCCCATATACCTTGATAAGATATTTCATCCTTTTGTTGCTATTTTGCTGTCAGTTACTTTTGTCCTAGCTTTTGGAGAGGTATGATATCTTTAAAGTTCAGTATAATTCCTTTTCTTTACCATTTAAATATCCACCAAGACCTTCTAAATGGTTTGTTCAGATCATTCCACAAGCCATATGTTCAAGATACGGACTCTATGTTGGCGCAAATTTTGTTTGGTTAGTTCGTATTTTGATGATAGTCTGCTATCCTATCGCTTATCCAATTGGAAAGGTAAAATTCCTTAATATTCAGCAGCAAGATTCATCCTGAAACCTTTCTGTATGTGTTTTTATACCACCTTTCTTGCCGATAAAAATTTTCTGCAGTATGTAACCATGTAGTGGTTGCAGTTAATGCTTTGGATCTTAATCTATGGTTTATAGCTAATAACAGTGCTTGTGAAACATGTAGTGGTTGCCGTTAGTGCTTTGGATTTATCTTACTCTATAGTTTATAGCTAATAATAGTGCTCATGAAAATGGAATAGTTGCAAAGCTGTCCATATACTTTGTCAATTATGAGGAAGGATCTTGCGCTGTGAGTATGTCAGTGGAGTTCAAATTGTACAGTTCATTAACTTAATGCATTTTATTACTTTACCGTTATTGTGTGACCATCTTTGTGCAAGTCTTGTGTAGGGAAAAAAGAAGAATAAAAAATTGAGAAAGTTGGACATATAACTAACCTTGCTAATTGTCTTTAGATGGCTGTAAATGAGAAAAAACTTATCAGTAACGTGTAGATTCTTCAGGATATCATTAAAAGGTAAATTAGATAGAAGAATTTCCTCTAAAGCCACATTGTACTTTGATTAACAAGAGAACTGCACCTATATTCTCTTTGCAAAATAGTTCTTGATTTATCTGATGAAGTTATTCGTTCACAAGAGCATATCCCTTATAATTTGGTTTCAGCTTCTGGATGCTGTACTTGGACACGGTGATCCTTTGTTTAGAAGAGCTCAGCTTAAGGCCCTTGTCTCTCTCCACAGCCAAGAGGTACAGAAACTGACAGTTCAAATAAAACACTGGCAGTTTTATTTGTTCAAAGGTCGCTGATCTCTAACATTTAGTTGATCTCTTGTCATTTTCATCTTTTTCTATATTCAAGTCCTATTGGTGTCTTCTAGTTAACTAGTTTCAATGGGATTTAGGCCGGTAAGGGTGGTGAACTCACACATGATGAGGCAACAATTATCAGTGGTGCGCTAGATCTAACTGAAAAGGTATTTCATACTATTTATTGAGAACTCTAGAGGCTTCATACCTCCTAAACCTTGCCATTTTGAAATATCCATCTATATTAGTATTATCAAGTTTTTCATACTTGGAATATCATATTTTTATCATCCATAGAGAGATGGAGATAATGTTTAATTTTGGTGTACGTTCTTGATTAAGGCAAGATTTCTTTAGTGGTGATATAAGACATAATACCTTATCCTTGCTTTGTGGGAAGCCACATAGGCTCTGACTTACTGGATTGACTTTGGCCTATAATTAGCTTCTATATTATTTATCTTTCCTGATGCAACACACCTATATGGCTGCTTATTTAGAAGGTGAAATGATTTTCTATTTCTAGACCTACTGGCTACTAATCCAGCTTACCAGTCTCCTTGCACTTACTTCTGTCCCTAGACATATCTAATTTAAGTCAAACATTCATGATCCCAAGTTCTATGTAATATGCAGACTGCAGAGGAGGCTATGACACCTATTGAATCAACGTTTTCCTTAGATGTTAATTCAAAATTGGACTGGTGAGTACTTGTAATATTGTTTCTTTATGCCCTGATTCCTTTTGGTTATCTAGTATTAGTTTATAAACAGCTACTGTCCTGATGGAAACTATGTTCCATTTTTCCTTGCATCTACAAGGTAGAATTTTCTTGGTGAGGATCAGGATTTATTTTGGCTGTCATTGAGGGCCTCCGAATGTACTGGCCAACTAATAGTATGGCTCTGTCAATTTATACACCAAGGTTGGTTGGGTATCAATCTGGAAGAATACATGCTTTTTCCTAGGGAATGAACGACAACTAAGTGCAAGAGAACCAATGTGTTTTCCTTTCTATTTGTTTCGGAAAGTTACATATCTAAAAAGATTGATATCTGATTATTGGTCCCTGTGATTTTGGGTGCTCTTTTGAGCACAGAGTTGTAGGACGTGAAGTTTGATAGTCATCACCTTCCAGTCCCGGTGGACTCCAAAGATTTTTCGACTGTCTAAGGTGGTTTATGTAGAGGTTGTACCTAGATATGAGTAGTTGGTTTATAAGTTCATTGCATTCATATGATGCAGGGAAGCAATTGGGAAGATTCTTGCAAGGGGTCATAGCCGTGTCCCTGTCTATTCTGGAGGTCCAAAGAATATTATCGGGCTTCTATTGGTTGTTACAAACTAAATCACCAAAGTGTCATTTGGTTGAAATATGTCTCTCATTCTAGTAGAGAGCTAACCCAGAAACTAATTACTCTTTTATTCTTTGTGGGATTTAGGTGAAAAGTCTTCTCACAATACGGGCAGAGACTGAGACTCCAGTTAGTGCAGTTTCCATCCGGAGGATTCCTAGGTGTAACATTAATTTCTCTTCCTGTCTTGATATGCTTTACTTTAAGTGCAATATTTGTGATTCTAATTCTTAGATATCACAGGGTTCCATCGGATATGCCTTTGTATGATATTCTTAATGAGTTTCAGAAGGGCAGCAGCCACATGGCTGCAGTGGTAAAGGTTAAACAGAGGAGCAAGAACCCTTTGGCTACGGGTGAAGACAAGAAACTGGACATGGATAAAATTTCCAATAGGAATACTGAATTGAAAGTGCCCCTGTTATGTAACAATGATAATAGATGGGAGAGTGTGGTTATTGAAGTTGAGAAACTCCCACGGCCAATTGCAAAGAAGCAAACACCTGTTCTAGATGGTGCTGCAGCAAATGACCTGCCACGTTCACTGGAGGATATTGAAGACGGAGAAGTCATTGGCATAATTACGCTTGAGGATGTCTTTGAAGAACTTCTGCAGGTACTTTTCGCTGCTAACATTGCTGTTCACCTCCTTTCCATTGTCAAGTACTCTACGTTTATCAAGTTGTTCTGGTGGTGCTGTAATGACTCTGACAGCTAAAGCACCCAGTTTATGTTCCTTCACTAGCTAATGCTAATTTTTTCCCTATGCAGGAGGAAATTGTGGACGAGACTGACGTTTATGTTGATGTACATAAAAGGTATCAAAGGATTCGAGTTTTGGGGCTTTGATTTTTGAGGGAAATTTTCAGTAACATAAGTGAATCTGGATTGTGCCTTGATATTCTCAGAATACGGGTGGCTGCTGCTGCCGCAGCTTCCTTTGTGGCACGAGGACCTTCAGCTCGGCGATTGCCTGGTCACAAGATCATTGTAAGAAAAAGTTTTATATATGTTAATTTTATCCTCCCCCTGCTTTCTTAATTGCTTCGTTGGTACTGGATCACCGGAAACTCCATGGTGGTTGGAGAGTTGTACAACAGAAGAACTCTTGCAGAGTTCTCTTGTAAAATCCAATGTCTTCTAGACAGGGGCTGGTGTTACGTGTTTGTTGTCTGATCTGATGCTCTGGCTGTTCTTTCAGGGAGGTCAAGATAAGGACGGAGCAATGGCAAAGAAGTTTGGAGGATGATTGCTGTCAAATGACACTTCCAGGCGATCGGAGTCTGGAAGTCTTCCTTAGAAAATATCATATGACCAATGTGAACTTTAACAACTGGAACTTTCAACAGTAGTACACTAATCAGAAATCCGAAACCATTTTCAATCTTGTAATCTGATACGTCAAACATCTAAGCAGAAAATGTTTATAGTGTAAAGGACTGTTACGTGAGCGAAACAATGGCGTTTGGGGCGGGTTAGAAGATGAAACAAACCCATGCCGTTGGAGAACTAGAAAACCTGCGATGCTCAATTGGATTGGATGGGGTTGACTGTATCTAACGGCTACCATGACAGTTGTCGGCTGAACTGAATGACTCTAGCTAACTTTTGGAATAATAACAATTTTCGTCTTTTATGTAGTTCTTGTGTGTTCTTGAAGGTGAAGTTTATAAATTTCTGAAGGAAGGAAAGAGCGCATCATTTGTATCATAGCTTAACGGTGAAGGGAATCAAAGATATAGTCGACCAAACTTGATCAAATTACCTGCAAAGGCTAGAAGAAAATATGAGTTGGATTGAACAGTTAAATCAAGGGAATAATCAAAATTATAAGGCTCTTGCAAAGTTCAGTAATGAGGAATTCCTCAATTGTGATGTGATCGAATTGACAGGATGAGTGCCAAGTTCTTAACATCGTGTAGGACTTGAGCGGATTTGAAGGTGAGGATATATCCGCGATAATTTATTTGGTCGGGGAAGATATTTGATGTGAACTCCAAGAATTAGTCTTTGAAATTCAACATATTTGATATGTCATTGAGTTTTTAAAGAAACTAAAATCAAATTAAAAGATAGAACTTTAATTCGATGATTATACAGAATCATGAATTAAAGTTATAAGACGAATTTTGATTTAACATTTTGAATGCTACAACACAAATAAATTAATAAGTTTAGAAAGTTCTTTGGATAATTAAAGAGAAAATTTTCATAATTGAATTAATGATGTTTTCAACTCAAAAAATCTTTAAATACTAAAACATAACAATAAGATTTCAATTTTTAAATAAAAACTGTACTTTTTAATTTGGCACATCCTTAAACATGTCCTTGGACCAGGCTATGTTTTGATGTCATTAAGTATAGCATGAGACAAGCCTGTGTCTAGAGCAATAGATTCTTTGTATCTTTGAAATTTTGGATATAATTTGACCTACGCTCGTTCTAACTGTAGATACTCTTGTCACTTTGTAAAGTTAGACATAATCTCACCTATAGATTAAAAGCTGAGAAAAGCTCTTATAACTTAAATTATTGACAACGTGAGTGAAATACTAAAGATATCACCAATTCTAGCCAATAAACAAACAAGCTCTCTTTATTTAGACTAGATTATATATCCAAATAATATAAGTCAAATATCATATATTGAAACCTGTTATTTCACCACTCAGCACTAGAACAATCAAACAAACATGGGTTTAATCATTCTAGTTGGCAATATATTATTTTGATAATTGAATAATAGGCCTTTTGTATCAATAAAAAAATAATGTTAATAATTTTAGAAGATATATAAATACTAAAGGAAAAAAATGATAAAGAAGAACAATTATATATCACAATTCTTGAAGAATCAAACTTCAATTAGCCATTGGATGGAAAGAAAAAGTTTAGTTACACATTGTTCTCAAAGATAATATAAAAGAAAGATAAATAACTATCCTTAGAATGTAGAAAAACTAAAATGAAACAAGGTGAGGGGGAGAAATGGGACGTTGCTCCTACAACTCTTTCCTTTATATAGTTCCAAAACCTATCTAATCTTCCCAAAAATAAGGGAAAAAAAGTTAAGATCAAGACTTAATCTAAATCATCCCACTTCTATTGGGACTATCATACAAAAATAAGTCCTATCATACAAAAATAAGTCCTACTAATGCTTCATCCCTTTAATCAAGTTTATTTTTTGTAGTAGTCATATTCAATAATGCTCAGACCTTTTTTGAAACTTTTCTTTTGTAGACTTTCATTCTTTTCTAAAATTTGCATCTTTATTTCTTTGCTAATACATTTTATCCAAATCTTTAATCTACCCTGTAAAATATAAACTATATAATTATAATCCATAATTACAAAGGTTTTGTCAATCAAAACATAGGGAATTAATATAAAATATGTTTACTTTATGCCTACTATCATTTTTTAATAAAAAAATAATATCCCAAAAAACTACTATCATTTTTTAATAACAAGAATAATATCCCAAAAAATAAGGCGAAGCCTTACAAAAGTACAACCAGGAGATCATACTAAGAAGGTGGACTCATTGGTTTTGGCATAATCAAAATGGCTAGGACTAGACACCAAAGTATATATCCATCAAATAAGGGAGATAGGAAGTAAAATCATAATTTTTTAAGGCCCCATAAAAAAGTTACAATTTTATAGTATGATTTTGTTGAAATTACGCAACAAAGCTCTTTTATGCTAGCTGTGGTGTTGAATTTGAAGGCTTTAGAACTTGTTTACATATGATTGAATCTCCTAAGGCAGGTTCCTTTTTTTATTTTTTTTACCAAGCTTCATATACTAGAGTGCATAATGCAAGTTTTAATAGAAGTTCGTCATAATCTAGGAGTGAGGCAATAGAGATATAAAACACCATGTTGCTCCAATCTATCTCAGTAAAAGAAAAGTTGCAAGTTGCTTTCATGCTCAGTTGAATGTCTTGTTTATAAGAATACTAAAAAAGTTTGGTTCCTTGTCTCTAGATCCAGATTACAAAGGTAGTATTAATGATTAATTAAAGGCAATATTAAGGATTAATAATTGAACTTTTTTTAAAACCTATTTGGAATGCTTAACCTATTTACCTATACCAAACTATTTTAAAAGTTTATTGTTGGAATATTTCATATGTTGAATTATTGATGAATTTCTCTGAAGCATGTCTACCAAAAGACTTTTTCATCGACATTTTGCCTTAGAATGTAGTTAGGAACTACTTCTTTTAAGATTTTAAGACCTGTTAATCTTACGGCCACGTATTGTCTTTAATTAGCTCTTTTACCATAGCATTAGGTTTTAACATATATTTGAGATGGATAATATTGGGAATAAGATGTAAAGGGCCTTTGCCACTCTAGTTATTATACCATAAGCAAGTAAACTTTCCATTTCTAATTTATGATTTGAATTCAATACATGTGCACTCCTTGTGCTTGAGGATTTGAAGGGATGTCCATAATGACAATCCCCAAAAGTTGATTCCTTTTAAGTGATATGCATACGTACATTTAGACCACAAATTTTCCATGTCAATTAGTAACTTCCATAATTTTTTTTCTAGAAATACTTTGTTGATAAGCCAAATATACCCGATCTCAAGCTTTTCTTTATCAAGTGGTATGTACAAATCATTCCAAGCTATTTTATAACTAGAAGCCTTATAGGAATTCCTATTCTATAGGAAGTTTCTTATCATCCTCTCAATGTCTTTGACTAGCTTCTTTAGCAAAACCAAACATCACAATTGGTAATTGTATATATTGTATAAAAATGCATTTAATTAGCTAGAGTCTTCCATTATAGAAGAGGCTTTTATTCTCCTTTATCATACTCTCTTTTCAATCATATTAAACAATTTTTTGCAGCCTTTATAAGATGGTTTGGTGGTAGCTACGGAGTTTTGGGCACCGATGCCAGGGCCTAACTCTTGCAAAATCATGAAGTCTAAGTGTATTATCCTATAGGGTTATTTTTATGAACCCTTATTAGGCATCATCCCACAAGGGTGGCGTGCCTACAACAATTAAACATCAAACAAACTTTTTTTGTCAACTCAACCATATTATGAGGAAGTCGAAATGAATATACATAACCGAACTTCTTCAATCTATCATTTCATTTCTAAAGCAACAGAGTCTGAAAAACTTAATTTACATATCAAAAAGCTGGCTTATTACAAAATACAAAATAGCAAATTTGCGGAAGTTCTTTTTGGCTCTTGATCACTTGATCTCTTAACTATCACC
>JANSVI020001052.1:129864-140372 GCA_025434765.2 Erythroxylum kapplerianum | reverse complement strand
TAAAGGATGGCTTCCAAAGCCATTAATTGTCATTCCATCCTGTTTAAAAATAGACCCCCAAACAATGACCTGAGTCATTTGGGTCATTCCATTCCATCCCTCCACTCACATCCAAACATACCCTTAGACATTAGTGTTCCAAGGGAAGGGCCGCAAGCTGAGCTACAAGGTTCGATTTATGACCGAGATGCTGAGTAACAAATCCTTAGGTAATATAGAGTTGAATGTGCTATGGCTAGTACAGGAGAAGCAAGAGTTGCATGAAAGTAACAGAATTGGTGACCTTTTGCTGAGTTTTCAAAATTTGGCCTGGCCATGACATTCATTCATCTACATTTCTCTCTCCTTTTTTAATGTTAACTGATAACAGTAATACCACAAATCAGGCCCATGAGATTGTAGAGAAAGCCTAAACGGCCCAATAAACGTCACGTGAGAAAACCCTAGAACGTGAAGGGCAAGAAAATAGGCCAATCATATAAATTTGCAGCTAACACAGTTACTTCTATCTTTTCTACAATCGCAGCTGCAGAGAGACACAGAAATGGTTTCGCTGAAGCTCCAAAAGCGGCTGGCCGCCAGCGTCCTTAAGTGCGGCAAAGGGAAGGTGTGGCTCGATCCCAATGAAGTTAACGAAATCTCCATGGCCAATTATCGTACGCTCTCAATCTTCCCCGTTTCACTTTTCATTTCTTTGAGTTTTTGGTCTTTGTGTCCTCAGTTTCGCAGAATTAGAAATGCCCCCTTCCCTTGACATGTAGTTGAAATTACTTTATTCGACTGTTTTTGATTTCTGGTTTGATGCTGTGAAGGAAGTCAGTAAAAGTAGCAAGTCTCATGCGTTTGATTTATAGAAGAAAGTTCGTGTCTAATCTTATTGAAACTTATTCATTAGTTTAGTGTTTGAAGCTTCGAGCCTCTTGTGATTTGTTTCAATTGAGTTAAAATTCCCTGTGAGGAGGAAGTACCAATTCTTGCAAGTGCCGTATGATATTAGCTGGTACAGCTACTGTCTGTGATTTGAAAAGGTTCTCTGAGGGAACATCAATATTGGGTTTTTATTTGTTTCTACGAAGTTGTCAACACTTGTGAGTCGTCTTTATTTGTGCACCGTGCTTTCTCTTTGAATCTATATTTCCATTTGAAACATTATTGTGGAATTTGTTAACATTTTCTCTGTAATCATGAATTTATTGGCTATTTGTTGTTGCGTATTGGTGATTTAACTGCAGGCCAAAACATAAGGAAGTTGGTTAAGGATGGCTTTATCATCAGGAAGCCAACAAAGATTCACTCTCGATCTCGTGCACGTCGAATGAAGGAAGCAAAGAGGAAGGGACGTCACTCAGGATATGGTATTTGTTCTGTGGATTATAAGGTTTTAATGAATTTCATTTTAGACCATTGAATGAATTAATGCTTTATTACTTATTGTGGCAAGTGTTTTATGATTGTCACATGGTTAATTTCTGAAATGAAAATTGTCGGTTTTGGACCATATTCGAGATTTCAGTTTATTCTAGGCAGTACTTTTTTCTTTCTTTCTTGTTTTAACATCTAAGCATTGTGCCTCTAGGTAAGCGCAAGGGTACAAGAGAGGCCAGGCTGCCAACAAAGATCCTTTGGATGAGAAGGATGCGTGTCCTAAGGCGGTTGCTCCGCAAGTACAGGGAGGCAAAGAAGATTGACAAACACATGTATCATGACATGTACATGAAGGTTAAGGGTAATGTCTTTAAGAACAAGCGTGTCCTCATGGAGAGCATTCACAAATCTAAGGCTGAGAAAGCTAGAGAGAAGAATTTGTCTGATCAGTTTGAGGCCAAGAGGCTTAAGAATAAGGCAAGCAGGGAAAGAAAATTTGCTAGAAGAGAGGAACGATTGGCCCAGGTAACATCCTGGAAATCATGTATCCAATCTTCTACGTGATTTAAGAATCGGCCAACTTTGTTAAAATTTTTGGCTCAAAGACCAACTGATGGTGTTAATAATTGTTACATTTCCTTGGTAATGGGTATTTTTTTGGTAAATACTTGGTAATGGGTATTGGGAGGAGCTTAGTTCAATCTATTATTTTCTTGTCTGTTTCAGCCAGAAGTTTGTTGTGATGGTTTATATGTAAAATTATACTAGATGATAGTTGTATAGTATTTTTTGCATTATGGTTCTGTCAACCTGCTCGGTTCCTCCATTAATTTACACTGATAAATGCTTTCATCTGCAAACAAAGGTAGTATCCTCAGGGCTTGATGAAATGTAGTTTCTCTATGTAGTATACTGCGATGCTTATTTTAAAATTGAAATTCTTGCAGGGACCAGGAGGAGGCGATAAGCCAGTAGCTGTCCCAACTGCTGCTGCAGCTCAACCAGTCGAGTAAGATTAAGTTCTAGAGACATGAACCTTCAGCTCATTCTGTCCTATTCTACTCAAATTTTGTTGTTTCCTGTGCAGGACTTCAAAGAAATCAAAGAAGTGAAATCCTCGTTGACAGCTCCAAAGATCTAGCAGTGCTTTGGCAGAGCAGTTTTGTTGAAACTGTGTTCCTTGTTGATTTGGACTATGTTACGCAATATATTAAATGATGATGGAAGGAATTCTGGGATATTTGCATTTCTAGTTATATGGAATCTGTTCTATTGGTTTTTTATTTACGTTTCATTACAAATAGCTGATCGGTTGATTCTTGATCTCATCAAATTCATCAAAAATTGAGGGAAAGGAAGAAAGGGCGCCTGATGTAAGTTGAGTAAAATGTGTGATAAAGAATTCGACTCATAAAAGATGGGTAACAAGGCTACAAGTTTCTTTACTTTTAGGTTGAAGGTATTTTAACAGTTGGAACTAAAATTTAAGGTAGATTGATATATTATTTTGAAAAGTGCTTAAAATGGGTCCTCTGATTAGAACCGTTGTTGACATTGATAAAATTTTTATGGTGTGATTTTCTCTTTTCTGATAACTTCGTCTCTTATGTTGTGTCTCTCCCTCTCGTTTGTCTTCTCTGCCGTGTAACTTTCTTATCTTACGTTTAAATAATTTTGTTTATTATATCATAGCTCGCATGTTTGTTGTTATATGTGTAAAAAGATCATATAATGCACATGATTGATTTACCATGTTAGACTTTTTGCTTAATGATTACATTGGCTGGGTTGAATAATGACTTGTAGTTGTCTCAATACTTTTCTAGGAAGAATTTAGCGTTATGTCAAGAACTTTGTGTATATTTATTTCTTATTTCTCTTAATTGATAGATCAAATTATCTTTAAAATCGTCGCTTTCTTTATTAGATGAGTTTTAATGTATTAGCTTGACAGGCATCCATCATTTTCAGTATTGCGCTTTGACCTCGTTATCTTTGCCTTCAAAGCCCATATATGAACTCAGTTGAATAAATTATAATTCATTCCCATCTTCCTCTAATATGGCCATCTTGTTTTATGCCTAATATAAAATACTAATGCTGCTGCAATATTTTTTGTTAAAGTATAACTTCACTAGTGAGATCTTAAGCATATATATTTCTCAAGATAATGATACTATCAATATTTTGCATAATTGCTCATACTTATCTCTTGAGATCCTCTGTCTCCAATTACTTAGGCCTTTCTGTACCTCATACATCCAAGTCATTCATTGTTTGACAATGACAATGAATGGGTTGGATGACAATGAAGACAATGAATGGCTTAGATGTATGGGGTACAGAGGGGCCTGAGTAATTAGGGACAGAGGAATACATTCCCATACTTATGTTGTAAAGTGAATATAGTGGCATAAGTAAAGCGAGCACTGATTTGTATGTAGATTCAGTCTCTTCACCTTTATGAGCATCCACAAAAAATGGAAAAAGTGTCATATCTTCTTGTGGATTAATTGAGAATTTCATAAAGTGAATTGAATTGGTTTATCGTTAATTTTATGTCTTCATTTCCTTGCAAGTTAGTAAATATAATTTCTGTAGATGATATGATGAGAAGTTCCTTCAAATATCTAATGACGTAATGGACAAATTAAGAAAAGAGATGGTTGTTCTGAAAAGGTAGGGTGAAATAAAGGCATGTGAAATATTTGGTGACGTAAAAAAGAGTCCATATGCCATCATTTTAAGGGAAACTAATAAGATCGAAGTTGAAGTGAAGAAACATGGAAATTGACATTGTTGAAAGAAACAAAACATTAAAAATTAGAGTTGAAATGTTAGAAAGTATTATTATGGGAGCTGTATTATTATAGGAATTGTTTTTGTGTCTTCGAGAGTTGTGAATTATGTTATGCAAAAGTAGATGTAGGTTATTAATTATCTTAGTTTGAAGGCGTTGTATTAATAAAGATATTTTATTTTCCCCCCTTTTCAATTCTTTTCTTATTAGTTTGACAATTAATATGATGAATATAAAAATTGAGATGAGAACATTAGTTAAACATTCATGAAGTATGGATCATTTGTAGGCTCAATTCTTGCTTTTGCATCTTGGATTTATCAAGAGTTATTAAATCAAGCTTTTTCTTATTCTAAATTCGACATATTTCTAAAGCTTGTATTATGAACTATCTACATCAATTATAGTATATGAAATAAAATACAAATTCGCTAAAACTTCAACTATGTCAATTGTACGATTTTTTTCAATTAATACATTAATTACAAAATTACGGGTTGAATTGGATATTATACGTTATGAATATGAAATGTCAATTTAACCTACATCAACATAGTGTATGTCCCACCAACAAAATACAAAACATAGTATAATCATTTACATTAGAAACAAAATAATATAATGCATTCATTTATACTTGGAACAAAATACAAAATATAATGTATCGTTAGCCATAGATTGCTTGGTTGATGTATATATGAATGTGAAAGTTGTTCTTGCAATGATTGAATAACATATCTTTGGACTATCCTTTTGTGGTCACCTGAACCTATAATTATCCAAATGCTATGCTTGGAATCTTTTAGAATCCTAAGCTTTTTAGTTGGAACACCAACTTGAATGTTCTTGGATCACCATCTCTAAATTCTCTTTTAATTGTGTGTATAGATTTACTAGGCTCACTTGTTATATTATTTGAAATCCAAAAGTTCATATTAGATGGACATTAAATTAAAGAACAATGCATTGCCAATTTAATTATACTTTCATAAGATAGAGTAAATAGTTTTTGTAATTACTTATAAGGGTATATTGTATGATCTTGTTTTAATGCTTCCGTCACCTAATTGTTGCACTTGTAATAATAGGCAATAAAAATGTTGAAAGTTCCCAATTTGACAATTAATAAAATTTGAAACTCACATTGATTGGATCTTGACTATCAACTTTGTTGCTTTCTCACATCTACTGCCATGTCCATTATTCTTGCATTTTTGGGGTTTCCTTGCGTCACACTCATTGTTGGGAGGTGAATTTGTTCATCATTTGGTGCTGGCCAAAAAATCTGACCCCTCATTTGGCTTTAACACAAGGTGATAAACTTGTCTAAACCTATCTTTCTTGTAGCAACTATTAACAAATGCTTCAACCTTTACTTAGAATGATGAATAAAACTTATGACATGCTTATATAGGTAACTATAAAGTTCCTATAGTCTACATCTACAAATTTGGTTCCTATCAAGTCAGACTGTGTGCTTTCTATCTTCTTTTGACACCTCATAAGCTCTATCCCCATCCATACTAATCTTCGTTGCAATCCCTCTTTCTTATCTTTTCCAACATCTTATCCACATTAGATGTTATTTTTGTCTTCTACCCGTCAATGTATTCCCTCATATCTACATGTCTCCTTATGGCCATCATCCTTACATTTTCAAACATACTCATGACTTGTTTATCTCTTGCTAGTAATATCCACACATATAAAGCCTCTTGCACATTGTTGGATTCAAATGAATGATAACTCCTAGTCAACATTCTTGAGGGTACTCAAGCAAGACTGCAACACATTCTTGTTTTATTTTATCTAGTTTCTTTAACTACTCATTGATTCATTATAAGTCAATCATGTATAAGCCCAAAATTGCTTTCTTTGCCACTTCATATACCAATACTAATCGTGGTCAATGTGTCTTACATATGTTTTATGAATGACATTTAATAATATGGTTCCAATAGCCCTAATGAGACCATGAAAGTGAAAACAACAAAATAATTTAGTAGAAGACAAAATTAACAGATTGTAAGGTGTAATTTAGAAGTTGAAACTAACCTTTTCCATCCTAGAAATTAATGTCAAACCACCTCCATTAATTGTATGTCAATTGCTAATAGAGTGACAAAACCAACTCTAAGTTATGTATTTTCAACCTCTACAACAACCCATGCTATTAGATATATGCCACCATCTCTATATCTTCTAATTGCATTAATAAGTTGCTTTTGAAAATCAATTATCAAAAAAATGCATCCTTACCCAATATTGACCTCAAATGTCTCCTTCCCTTTTTTTATAACATTAAAATATATGAACAATCTTTTAAATTAGAGTAATGTGATTTATGATTCCTTGAAAATTGAAGCTCTGTAGTTAAACCATAATTGTTAACTTCCAATTCATGCGTATATCTTTGTAGCTTTGAATATTCATTCATGTACTCGTCAACGCATTCTTTGCTTAATTTCCTTTTTGCATCTTTAAATTTTGAAAAGTGTTTAGCTTCTCCCTACAAATTCTTCCACCGTATTAGTAGTTGTAATACTAATACCTGGCTTCTGCAAAATGCCTCATAAGAAATTTTGCTGAAATCATTTTTTGCTTTTTTGTGGTGAAGCAACTATGTTGTGGCCTGTAGGTTTTAACCTTGAAGCACTTATCATTATTGTCACATGAAGTAAATAATATCAAATTGCAACCATCTATGCACAACGTTAGTCCTCTTTGACTCATTCCTTTTCTTCTACATATTAAATCTAGTAGCCACTACATGATCAATAACTATATCTTTAAATTCCTTTTCACCACCAAACTCTATACTTAAAATTCAATGACATTGTTTGTAATTTGCTTCATGTCTAACACAACTAGATGATCTCCTTAATGGTTTGTCAGGTTCTTCAGTACTAGAATCGTCATAATTATATAGAAAACTTCTATAATCTGATGAATCTATTTCCATTGTATGATCTCCATCTAGAACATAATTATTGAAACTTCCATAATCTTCATGTTTGGCATTTTATTGTTCTCGAACTTCATTACTAATTTCATTACTTTTGTATTTAACCTCTTCACTACTACTAGTTCTTCGTTCGTTATAACTATCTCCATCATCAATAACTAAGTCCTTATTAATACTCTCAACTTCATTATTTGTTTTGTCAGTATTGTCCCCGTGACTAATATTTGAATCATTAATAACTACATCCTCTCCATCTATCACTCCTGTCCCATTACCAACATTTGAGTCACCACTCAACTAAGGATGACAAAAGTGCCTGAGCTTGGGTCAAATTAAAGTTAACGAGTTTAGCTAAAGTTGTCTAAAGTTTAGACAAAGCTCGAGCTTCCTTTTAATTTTAGGTTTAGACTCAAGCTTTGTGACTGAATTGGACCTAAAGCTCAAATCTCATCCACATGCAAAATGATGTCATTTTATCTATATAACAAAATACTATTTTTTATTACTAAATATTTAAATTACAATCAAGCTTTGGGTCAATATTTCATTTAAATTTTTAGACTTGTCTTGGCTCGATTGGGCTTTATACCTGGGCAAATTCAAAAGCACCAAGGCTCGATCTAAAAGCTTTGGGCTCAATTAGGCCCAAAGCTTTTTTGCATTTTCTTTATGTTAGTCTCTCCTAGGCATGCTTCCTACTGGTTGGTTTGTTTTGGCTAGGTTTTCCCATTGGACTTTGTAACTAGGACTTTCTTTGCCTATGTTTCTTGAATTTCTTGTTGTTGCTATTGCTTGAGTTTCGGGCTACTTCTTCCTTTGATGCGGTGTCCCTTTGTGTATTTTGATCTGCCTTGTGGTTTTACTGGTCGAGCCTTTTGAGGTTGTGTCTGTGAACTTTCTTGTATATATTTTGATTATTTAATTGATTTTTCTGAATTATCAAAAAAAAAAAAGGCCTCAAGGTTGACTTGAGCTAGGCCCAATTCATTGTCAATCTTACACTAACCCATCATTCATATTATCTCTATAAGTAATTTGCAATATTTTAGGAGCTAAGTTATGTTAATCTAACTTATATGTTACTTAAGCATCCACTATTCTATGGATCTTCATCAAATTAGTTGGCCTTGTATAACTATCATTTGATTCAATGAATCATAATGACTCGTTCAATTTAAATCTTGGAATTAGGTTATACCTTAGTTTCGTCCCCTTCTCATATATTTGCATATAACTCATAAAATCTAGGTCCAAATATACTAACTGATCTCATTCATAACTTATGTTCCAATTTAAA
The DNA here is from genome assembly GCA_025434765.2 of Erythroxylum kapplerianum. Lineage (NCBI taxonomy): Eukaryota > Viridiplantae > Streptophyta > Magnoliopsida > Malpighiales > Erythroxylaceae > Erythroxylum > Erythroxylum kapplerianum. Next base: position 131,945 of record JANSVI020001052.1, on the reverse strand, counting down.
CCACCCGCCAACGAAATAACCTAATACTCCCTTGCTAAGTCATTATGGTCTTTAGCTACATATAACAAATGCATCAATTAACGTATACATAAATAACAACAAAGATAAAATAACAGATGTAGAATAATGATAAAATAATTCTATGCATAAATAAAAACAATAGATGATTAACTAAAATGAAATATATTAGTTATATAATAAACTATTATCTTATACTAGATTAAACTTTCCCTATTTCAGCTTGTTATGAGTGTTCCTTTCATGAGCATTTTAACTTAACTTTCAGTAATCCCAAATTACATATAATTAAAATCTTTAACCATATAAAATAAACATAATAAACAATAAGAATTTAGTAATCCCAAAAATGGCAACTCAAGTATTTGCTTAACTCGCTACAAAAATGTTAGGAATAAGAATGTCTGGAAATTGGACATTAAGGGTTATGTTGAAAAAGATGATGATGATAATGATAATGTATAGAGTTATTCAAGTTCTACTCTTTTTGAGCTTGATAATCTTGGAACTAAAAGATACACAAGGAAACATCAGATTCTCTGTCCCAAATACTTTATTCCAACTCTATTTTTGCCTCAAAATAATATCGTTTTATGTATAAATAGAAATAAAAGGACATCATTTTGGGACAGAAACAAGGTTGAAATAGGATAATTAAGACAAAGGATCTGAACCCTATAGAGAAACTCCCAGACTTTGCAACTATTAGTTGAAAAAGAAACCATGCCATTGCCAACGGCTTCATTATGTAGCTTCATTTTTGCTTTAACAAATTAGTGCTATTATCATCCTAATTACTGATTTTGGGGATCTATTTGGTGAATAAATGTTGAATTCATTTTTCATTTCAAGTATGTTTCGTCTAATAGACCATTCCTCTTCAAATTTTATTTTTGAATGAAGTTCCGGGAGATAACATATCAAATGAAAAACCGATCCAAATGACCACTTATAGCATGAACAAAACTAATAACAGAGAATACCTAATGCAATTAACATCCTCATTTACAAATTGAGTTGGTTTATAGGCTCGTCAGTGTCCAATGCCTTAGTTTTCACAGTAGAATACCAAGTTGTTGCTCAACCTTAACCTTCAAGTTTTGGCAAAACCTTGCTTTATTGGACAAGCATATAAGAAACCAATCACAGAAATAACTCACAATCTCTACACGTGCGACTTCAAAAGAGTTAAAAATATTCATTTTAGACATTCTAAAACCTTAAGATTTAATCTATATTTCAGTAAAAATCTCACAGTTCATAAAAAGTACTTTTAATCTTCTTCTTTTTTACGTTATCAAACGTTAAGATTTTAATTTAAATTATGATGCAAATATTAAGAGGTGAAATGTATTTTCAGCCTTTCTGTTACTACAAGGCGTGTATATTATATTCTATTGTTACAGCATTAGAGTTTAAAATACACTTTTAAACCTTTAACCTACTCTATGTCTCTGTTGTAATTAGTGCCAAACAAAGTGTTTGGCTCTAAATCACTGCAATGAAAGACCATCAAAAATCAGAACACGTCATGGAAGAAACAAATCACCTTGTAATCAGTATTTTGGTATGATCAATCTTTTATTGAGCAGGCAAGGCAAGAGACGAAAGAATTTGGCTTTAGATCAGTATCGAGGGAGAACGATAAACAATTGAATTAAACAAACAATTCGGCAAGTTAAATGCATAGAACTAATCTGACCTGAGTACGAATGGGTAACTTTGATTTTGAAAAGATGATTTCTTAAATTTTTAAAGATGTTCGTGGTAAAATTAAAACAATTCCTCTAACATATTAATGAATTTTGAAAAGATGAGAATTAAGGGTTATTTGTTTTTATTTTTAAATTTAAAAAAAATCTTGTTTGTTTGAGTTTTTAATTTCTGTTTTTAGTTTTGGTTTCTCCCAGTTTTTAAAAATTATAAAAACTATCAAAAGTAGTTTTTGTATCTTTATAATATGATTTACTATCATTTAAATATATATTATTTAATTATTTAATTTTTAACAAAATTATGAATAACATTATATTTATATATTTAATAAATTAAAATTAATTATC
>JANSVI020001050.1:214529-225901 GCA_025434765.2 Erythroxylum kapplerianum | reverse complement strand
GGGGATGAGTTTCTTAGAGATGATCAAAAAAGTGATATTTGAGTTGAAGGGTAGTTGTAAAATGATGGTTTGAGATGGGAATGAGTATATAAATGATAGTTAAAGAAAAAAATTTAAGCAGATGCAGAGAATGAAAATATAGTAAAATGTATAGAATGGCGAAATGCAGACTTGAAAATCTGACTTTTTGATGATTTTGATTAAACTTGTATATTTTGGAGTAGTATGAATTTATAGTGAATGAGTTCATGGAAATGGAGTAGAAAAACTAGAAATAAAAATTTGAAATGTGGGTTTTTGAAAAAATTGGAAGTCTGAATTTTTTGGGAATGAATAGTAATAATGTTAAATTTTCAAGCTGAAGTTTTCATGAATTTTCTGTGTTTATTTAGGCAGATTTTTTCAAATTTGTCTTCATAAAAGTTGTAGATCTTTCGTTTAGCTTTCCATTGATATAAAGTATGAAATTTTTGGAAATTGGAGTTGAGAGATATGATATTTAGAAGTTTGTGATATTACATGGGATGAGCATTCGGGATAGCTGCATTGATTTGAAACTTTGACCCTTATAGAGACAAAATTTATTTTTGAGGTCTCCATGGAAGTTATAGGTCTAGAAGTTCTCTTCAAAATAGTTTTTAAATCACCTTAATCAGATATTTGTAGCAAAAGTTATGCCTATTTTACCAAACAGGCCTGTAGAAGAAGAGAAAAGGGAGGAAGAGGGCGAAAGCACATCACAATCATGACCCGCAGATCCTCTTCCTAGCCTGAACATGTTTTATTATTTGAAAAAGATTGATTGAATCTAAGTGAGGGGATCGGTGGGAAGATTATGGGTTAGATATTTTTACTGAACATGCTTCAGTATTTTGGTGAGATCTTGATCTGTAGGATTCCAAATAAGATGATTTTTAATTTGGAGTAACCTAGAGATATAGGCCTACAAATTGTCTTAAGAAGTAGAATTTCAATTATTTCTTTAAGATATTGAATTTCTAGATGGAAAGATAAGACATAGAGGAACATTTTTCTAGAAGAGAGTATGACCAAATTACATATGTGAACAGTAGACCCAAAAGTGACTTGGAAAAAAATTCTGAAGTGAGCCAATGAGAAAAGAATAGAGATTTTAATGGTTTAGTGAGGCATAAATCTAAGTATAAATTATAGTTAGATGAGTTTTGTTATGAGATTGATTTTGTGAAGAAATTGATGGATAAATACCCGCTACTATCAAGAACATGCATTGTACAAAATTCATTTCATACAAGTGCATTATTGAATACTTAAGATTGTGCAAATTGTGATATTGTGTATATTATTTGTGATAGAGGAGCAACTGGAACATCAACCTCCAGACGTTGCCAGATCTTTCAGGCATTAGCTTTGGGAGCAACTTGTGAGTAACCAAGATGGTCTCACTTAATTATTTGTTTACTTAAATTATGTTTTGAATGATAATTGAATGTGTTTAATTGTGGATTCCGGACAAAAGGTATGATGAATGTGATTGTAGATTGAGATATTGAAGTGCTACTTGAATGTGTTTAATTGTGGATTCCGGACAGAAGGTTCGATGAATGTGATTGTAGATTGAGATATTGGAGTGCTACTTGAATGTGAATGTGAAGACCTATGTGCTTTATAACGTGAGTGATTGTGGTACATGCAGTCCATACATAAATGCATAATCAGATAATGGCAGTTGTGACTAGAGTAGCCACCGATCAAAGCTAAAAGCTCAACGAGTAAAAAAGAGTTTCGAGCTCAAAAGTGATTAAGAGCCTAAGGTTCACTATGCAAAATGAGCCCTATATCCCTAAGTGGATAAGGGACAGTTATTAATGAGCCCGGTATCCAAAATGAAAACGGGACAGTTCAGGCACTCGGTCACAACAATGTAATAATTAGAAAAGTGTCTCATGAGCATTTCATATGTATTTTAACAAGTATGTGGATTGTTTGAAATGCCAAATTGGTTTGCTCTTAAATGAAAATGTGATATTGCTCATTATGCTAAGTTGTGAATGATATGTTATGTGAATTGTTGTTTCGCATGAATTAAGTGAACCATCGATGATGGTTACCTCATTAAGTTTGCAAAACTTACCAAAATTCTAACGTTATCTTTTCAGGACCGAGAGACAACTCTAGCTACTGAGAGGCTCTACCAGCCGAGTAGATTGTGATTGACAAGAGAAGTCATGGCTCAAAGGTTGGAAAATTGGGATTTTTGGACAGATTAGTTAGATTGTGTAAATTTTTCCTCTTTCATATAGTACTTTTATATTAGGTTTTGTTGATGTACATATAGAAAATGTTGAAAAACACAATGTAGACTTTCGATTTTGAGAAATAAAATGAGGAAAAAGTTGGTTTCAAAATATTGTGGTTTTTCTATTGATGCTTTATAAATGAATATTGATATGATGCCATGTGAAGTGATTGTAATGATCGAACGTAACTCGTCTTTATCATAGGTTAAGTATCGGAATGACCTCCGGGCGTTCCGTTGTGTACCTTACAGTAAGGGGACGTTACAGTATTTCTGAGAGTGTCACGTTTGCGAGGTGTGATGACGTTTGGTAAAAAGGGCAAGTTGACCCCTAGGTACATTGGTCCTTATGAGATCATTGAGAGGATAGGACCTTTGGCATACAAGTTAGTTTTGCCTAATGAAATGTCTCAATTGTATAATATGTTTCATGCGAGCATGTTAAGAACATACAGACTTGATCTAACATATGTGTTACTGGCTCAAGATATTCAGGTTGCTAGTAATCTAAGCTATGTTAAGGAGCTGATCAATATAGTAGGTTATAAGACAAAGTAGCTCAGAAATAGAGTAATTCCATTAGTGAAAGTCCTTTGAAAAAAGCACTCGACTGAGAAAGCAACTTAGGAAGCAGAGGGTCATATGAGGAAACAATATCCCTACCTGTTCGAGCAATCAGGTAAGAATTTCGAGGACGAAATTTCTTTAAAGATGGGAGAATTGTAACATTCTCTTAATCATAATAAGGCTCAAATAGTATTTATAAGAGGTTAATGAGAAATTATAAAGGGTATTTTATGCTTATGCATGATATGGCCTACACATACACGAGGATATTGAATTTTGCACATTAATATGATTGTACATGCATTCATTGACATTTTCAAGTAAAATTGATCTATAAATGTGAATTGTGTTTTGATGGGTCTTAAATTTTGGTATGATTTGATTTCAATTAAAAAATTGGGAATTTAATGTTATGGATTAGGAAATTGATGAATTAAAATGTTCATTTAGTCTAGAAAAAAATGCCAAGTGGTAAGACAAATGGATACATGGAAAATAAGATGACTAAGCCTATGAATTAGTGACATTTGGCGTAGAAAATTCAGTGAAAAATGGCATAGCTAATTAACTGACAAATGGCAGCAATGAGTGGGAGACAAATGGACTAGCTTAATGGTGACATTTGGTGGCTTAGGAAGATGATAAGTGGTCATCATGCTTATGGACACATTTTAATCTAAGTTAATGACACCTTGCACCTAGTTGAATTAAGCAAGTGTTGGAAAAACAAGTTTCTACTGAGTTTTCTCTTCTTTCTTACTTCTCTCCATCGAAACCTACATCCATCTCCTAGCTCTGCATTTTGGTTAATGACTTGTTAAATTGCTACACCAAAATCCATGCTTTTACCCTCAAAAAGTTAAGTAGAGAATTAAAACATACTTGTTCTTGTTATAGCCTTTGATCTTAGCCGAAGTCCATCCAAATCCCACCTTGAATGTATGATGATTTTGCATGCTTGGAGAGCTAAATTAGCTTGATCTTTGAGCTAGAATTTGACCTATATAAAGAAGCACATTGAGCGCCACCATTTGGACATTGCCAGGACTTCAAGGTAATAGCTATTTGGAGCGTATGGTGAGTAACCTAAACGGTCTCACTTAATATTTGCCTATTACATATTATGTTTTGAATGTGGATTGTTTGTACTGATTTCGGTCATGAAGGTCTGAAGATTCAGATTTATGAATGTGATATTGAAGTGTTCCTTGAATGTGAATTTGGTGAAATAAATATTTCTCAACATGTTTGTTGAATGCCGGACTAAAGTTCGATGATAAATGAAAATGGGACTATAATTGTGTTTGAAACGGATTGCAAATGGGAATGTTTGAAACAATTAATTATTGAATATGAATGTGATGCATTTTATACACAAATGCATGATTAGATAATGATAGTTGTGACATAAGTAGACACCGAATATGAGCTGAAAGCTCCAGAATGTGGTATAGAGCCAAAGGCTTGATATGTATAATGAGCCTTGTATTCACGTAATGCCCTTAATTTTAATACTGTCTATATTCGGATGGTTTGAAAAGCTACAACGTAAGTTTGGTTTTTATGAAATGAAATGAGGAATGCAGTTTGGATTTAAATTTTGGTGACTTTTATGTATAATAAATGATTCCATGATTAAGTTGGATATACGTTTGCTCTAACATGCTATTATTATATGTTATGTACTGGAATGTCCACAGGATGTTCCAGTATTTAATCTATGGTAGTGGGGTGTTATAATTATAACTCTTGAAAGTGCCACAACGAAGACTCACTAAGGCATCTTGACAGAGATAAAATGTTCTTTACTTTTAATGTGCATCATTTACAAGCTTTACATTACTTAATGTACTTTATTTTATATGTCAAACTCTTATTATTGTTTTCATGTTGGTCTACAAGTACTAGTAATTACCTATTTTCTATTATCTAACCAAAAAAATAGGATGACAGTTTAATTAAAACTAAGCTAAAATTTAACACAAATAATAAATAAGAACATAGATGACACTAATATTAGTCAATGTCAAATAATACCTAAATAATGAATCTTCCTATAAGTATTAACCTTTTATAATGTAGTTCAACTACTGATCATTGAATTATGTAAATTCCTATCTTATATTAATATTTTCTCTATACTATTAATAACTAATTTTCATTTGATTAACCGAAATCTCTTTCTAGTTAAAACCCTCAATATTGTATTAATTTATTTGTGAATTTCACTATTAGGTTTGACTATAATGTAAAGATTTTATGTTTATCTGTCTTTAGGTTTGCTTGTAACTCATTTTAATTATGGTATTTTTCATGCAAAAGGATTTTTCAATCTTAATTATATAATATCATATATTGAAATAATATCATGGGCATATTACTTCAAGACTTAAAACACATAATTGAATCGTAATAAATCAACAATCAAATCGCATTAAATAAAAAATCAAATCACAAGGTTCCTCCTAACTTAGGGTTCTTCTTACTTAGTATGAACTAAACAAATTTAGTTCCTAAAAATAAAAATTATAATCAAAAGATTAGAACAAGAATTAAAAAGAAGATAATCCATTTTATATCCCCTTTTCTCTAATATAATCCCCTTAAACTTTGATGGAAGAATGCTTCCTATCAAATCTCTAATACAATCTTTATGTTTCTACTATCTTAGGTTTCATTAGTGTGTGTAGAACTCTAAGTTTACTTTCTAACTTTACACTAAATTCTCCTCCCTTTTAATTAGCCTTCATAATTGCCTTTTATACTTCATGATTATGGTTTCTAGAGTGGACATGGTCAAACATACAGTCATATGTATGATTAAGTGCCTCAAAAACTCTTCAAAATCACGCGTAGATACATTTCTAAAAGCTTACATAGGTAGTAGCCTATAGACACAGTCGTGTATGTGACTTACATGGGTCTATCCATCTTCATATGGTCGAAACAACATCTTTAAAGCTGTATAGGCTCATAAAGACGTACATGGTCCTTGACATAACCATGTATATGACTTACACATGCATGTCATTCATCAGCATAAGCATGTCCCTCCAAAATAACTCCATTTTTTTCATTTTCTACCTTAACTTTGCCCTAATTCTTCTCCTTTTAATCTCTAAAGGCAAACATGACCCACAAACAAACTAAGAACCGAATAACTACTAAAAATAACATAAAACTCTCAAATAATCAAGAAAAACACACTAAATATAGGAATAAAAATATAATTTATTACCCATTTATTAAACATTTCCCCACTTAAGTTTTGTTTGTAATTAAGCAAATCAGAATCCAAATCATTAAACTTAAAAACATCTATCCCTTATTAACCTCCACCTATCTATCCATACCTTATCATATTAAATGAACCAAATTAGCATACAATTAGACTTCAACTACTGTAGAATAAACTTTCATAAGCCAATATCAATAGCAATCACATTGATAATCTTTTTGAAATCAAAAGTACAAAATTCCATACCCTTATAAAGGATTCACTTAATTCTATCAAATTGTTTAGGGTGGAAAATATAACAAACTCTTAAACCTATACGTAGGAGGATTTTTAATCATAAGCTTGCAATAAAACTACATCTACACCACTAATAAATAACTAGAAATAAAACTCAAAAGGTCTTTTAAACAGGGTGCAATGAGGCTTAGGTAAAGGCATAGAAAGCATAATTAAAAGGTTAAAAGGAATTCACATAAACAAGATTACATAAATTTTGGTTCTTCATATCATATGTCCTTTAAGAAAAGATTTTAGCTGGCATAAAAAATAATTCTTCTCATTCTCTAATAAATATTACAACTTTTCTTTATTTTACTCCTTTTCAATTGATATATTCACAATAAATGTTTTTTAAATTGAACTTCTAGCAACTTTGGAGAGAATATAAAATTATAACAACAATAAAGCACTAGAGAATAGATAAATTTAACAATCACCATTTATAACAATCATAGGGACATTAGACCTTGTCTTTAGAATTCATTAGTATAATTCAAGTTTTATATAATCAAGTAAATTCAAATATTTCAAGGTTAAAAAATGATTAAAAGTTTTTTTAAAAAAAGGATAATTGGCTAGCAACATGGCTATTATCAAGGAAAAGGCTAAGTTTTAAAATTTGTTACTCTTAAGGGATAAAATAATTAGGTAATAATCAAAGAAAAATATGTTAAAACAAATGGTTAAATCTAAATGCCTTTATCATTTTAATGCCTTTAGTTTAACAATGTGGTCTCAATATGAATAATAAAAGTAATCTATAGAAACATTTAATTATGCATGATAAACACACAACAAAGAATAATACATCATAAACTACAGAGATATTTCTCTTAGGCTTAAAAGCTCACATTTAGACTTCATGTGTATATATAATATGCAATTTTTATTCAAATTAATCATCTTAAAGACTAGTAAAGAATATAACTTATAAAAGTAAGTATGATCTAACTTTTCATCCTTTTGTATACTAATTTAACTCAATAATCTATAATAACCTAAAGTGTTTCGAACATATTTTAACTAATTAGGATGGAAATTAATAAGAATAAACAATAAAGATTATAATAAGCTTAAGAAATTTGAAAATTTTTCTTAGAAGTTTTCATTAACTCCTTCCCCACACTTAAAGTTGTACATTATCTCCAATATACAAAATAAAAGCATAAAAAATATGGTATCAAAGAAAACATAATGAGAATGGAATAAAGATTTGGTACTTCCCTGAATAATATTTTGTTTAATTTCTAAACTCGATGCAGTTTCATGTGATATTAAGTATAGTCATCCTTGCAAAAGAGAAACAAAATGGATTAAAAAACAAGAGGAAAATATTAATAAAAATAAAAGCTAATAATATTTCAATAATAAAATTTAGCAGGGCTAGGTCGTTGCTAACTATTAAGACAAAAAATTAAAATAATAAAAATACACAAATAATGAAGATGAAATACAAAAGAAACAAGTCAAACCTAATTGAGCATCCCAAACTGCTTTGGTATCTGGTAGTCGTTTAGTGTACTAGGAATGTTTGTGGCCTCTATGTACTTATGTGCTGCTACTGAAATGGATGATGATGGGTCAACTCTAGTAGGTGGAGGTGGTACGTCGAGTCCAAGGTGTCCTATCATCTTACATGACACACTTTCCATCCATCTATTTTGCGCCTTCAGCTACCTTACATGCGTCATTAGCTCCCGCTAGTTATACTATATGACAGTCTGCCTTCCTAGGATAATTCCCATGCACTTATCCAATCAGGCAATCTTTAGCTAGTCTTGATATAGAGGTGGTGTCGAGCTTCTCAGTGTGCTCGTGTTCTATGAGGAGTCATCTGTTGCTCAGGCTCTCTTCTTGGTGGTGGCAGCTGAGGTGAGGTTAGTCTCGAATACTGCTCTTGTATGTTGGGGCGATCTTTGTTTGCTCCTGTAACTGCCTACTCATCCAAATATCTAATCAATCTATAGATATCATATGTCAGATGTAGCTATTCTTCACAATATCAAAATTTGGGATACCATGGTGCCAAGAAGCCTTATTGTCCCTACATTCTTATCTTCATACTTATGATGAAAGTATTAGGCTGAGGCATACCCCAAATGAATCATCATCCCCTCACTTATACTTAATAAAGACAACACGTCCACATTCCCGATGACACTGAAGTTGTCTTCCGACCCACTTAGTGTATGGTTAAGGATCTCATGAATGTATTTGAGCATGAGATGTCATAGGGTAAACGCTTTATATTTGTTGAGGTCATGCTCCTCCTCTACGCTGACGGTGCACAAGAAAAGTCAAGCATCCATCCTATATGAAAAATCTATGTAAAGATCTATATACTCATCCGTCTACACAAAGTCCTGATCGTAGAACCCCATCATTATAGAGAAGTCCATGTAACGCATCCTCGTCATCTCCCTAAACATCTGAAACTAGATTGCGTTTGGTTAGCTCCAACTGTAACAGACATTTTCTATGAAGAAAATGGTAACACACCTCACGTACGAGTTCCTGATATGTGGACTCCACTATCTCGAAGAATCGAGACTACTCTCCAATGCTGATGAAATTTTAAATCTGTTGGGACAAACTGACTCACTCCAAAGCCTCCCAATTTATACATCTGTCAATCCTGAATTTCTTGAATTTAAGCCTCTAAAATTATGCTTCATAGGTCCCGACATTAAAATACAACATCTTATAGCTTGCCGATAGAGGTGCAACGATCTCTTAAGCTAGTGGTGAGCAAGCTCCAGTTGAGTCTTTAGAAGATTGTTCACCCTTTGGTCTTTTCCTCAACTTCTCCTCTTCCCTCCATGGTTGCATTGTTTTGGTTCTTATCATTGTACTGTTAACTTTTGGTTTATGCCCTACAACTAATTGAATGGGTGTAGCTTAATAACATAATTATTTAAAGGCATTTTTATCTTATATAAATTTAGATATATATGGTAAAGTCCACGAGATAAATATCCATTGTAAATAAAATTATGATAATATTATAAATATAAAATTCATATTGCATTTATGTATGTTTCCAAAATTGTTCTTAATCATCGTTTTATTAACATTATAAATTAATAAAACATAAAAAGACTAGCACATATTATATTTTTTTTAATGAAAGAAGTAGTTGATCTTATAAACTAAAATATGAATATATTTAAACAAACATGTGGGTGCTTGATAGAAAACTAATTTACTAAACTGACCCCATATGAGAAATCTATTTTAAAAATTGCTAGTATGTCTATGAAAATTCTTGCTGTGATGTTTATATAAGTGATCATTAGACTTGGGACCTTTAAAATTATCTTATATAGAAATTGTTATGTTTTGATACTCCTTATGAGCTATCCTAGTCAAGGAGTCAGTAGGTAGTCATTGGTTATAGCATGAACTATATGGAAGTAATTGAGTGATTAATATATGATTCATCATCCTAAAGTAATTGAAGAGAATATTTTGTTGCTCTCGATTAATTAATATTGATTCAGGAAATACTTAGCCAAGGTGGAATTATATTTTGAAAATAATTTTTAAATATAATTAATTGAATCAATTATTATTTATTAATGATTGGACTCAACTAGAGTAGATATTAATTTCGAACTCTATATCCAATCGAAATATTGTATGATGAGATGATTGAATTATACGAAAAAATTACATATGAAAAAGTTAACCAAAACTACTTTGACATTTCTAAATATCTAATTAGTCATGATGTGTTGCTAAACACTAGTCTTGCGCAACATGTATAAATTGTTTATGACTCTTACTTTATGACCATTTCTTAATCTCCCACGAGACTCGTAACAACTTTTCAAACTAAGTATTGTTTTTCATGTGTCAAGAAAATGATCTCAATGGCGGCCCACTTACATTCACCTACACACCTCCTGTGACTGTGAGACCTTCTTTTCGGTGTTTGGTAAACACCAATATAATGCAACTTTGACAATATGACAGTGGCATGTTTTGACAAAGTTGTAAGGTGTCTTTGATGATATATATGTGGCCACAAAACACTACTACATGATAGATGCCGGAGCTTCAGTGTTGGCGTTGGTTATTGGAAATATATTCGGTGCTTCAACGTTGTTTGGTAAAATGCATGGAAGGCTGGACACACTTGCATGGTGCGTTGCATGGAGGCTGCAGCATATATGAAACATAAAATGCATGGTGCGTTGCATGGAGGCTGCAGCATATATGAAACATAAAATGCATGGCTGTTGCGTGGCTTACATGAAGCTGGACACCATTTACAAGTTAATTAGTTTTTAATTATTTGGACATCATGCATCTGGACGTAAATCACATGGCTTGGACGTAAATGGAAGTTGCTGGACGTGAGCCTTACATGGCTTGAATGAAGATGGACATAAATGGTGCATGGATTTCATGTAAATGGATTATGTTGTTTAGTTATTGGACTGTTTTATGTAAATTGTCCAATTGTAATGTAACTGCTGGTGTTTTTATCTTTTAAAAACGTTAATGACTGAAGGGTATAAATAGGTGTAAATCCTTCGGACTTTGGGGGTGTTGTGCTCCAATTATGCAGTAATAATATAACATTATTGGTTCCATATGCTCGAGCAGTCCAAGTGTCACATTTTTCTGCACCATTTGACAGCTTCTTTTTGTGAGGAGCATTTTGCTGAATCAAGTGAGGCATTTGGTTGCATTACGGGGCTGAGTTGTTGAATTTTGCTGACCTCAAAATTAATCCCGTAACATGGGACAGGATCTTCTGTCTAATTTTATGATGTTTTATTTTGGTTCCATAAATCTCAGTCATTTATTTATGCAAGTCCTACGTTTATTTATATGGGACCCATGCAGGACTCACACAAATAAATGGCTGAGATTCATAAGACAGAATAAGACACCATAAAATTAGATAGAAGATCTAAACTCTCCGCAACACCTCCGCTCCCTAGATAAACCACAACTCTCGCTTTTCGAGAGCTGCAAATCAATGGACCAACTAGAGCAATT
>JANSVI020001046.1:467350-477651 GCA_025434765.2 Erythroxylum kapplerianum | reverse complement strand
AAGAGGTAGTACCAGGTGAGATAATTTTTCATATCTAACTTTTCAGATACAAAATATGAGATATTGACAGAAAACACTTGAGGAATGAGGGAGTAGGAAGAGGAAGAAGACAGAGAAAGGAAGGTAACAGCTATTTGAAAGATAAAAACTAGAAGAAAGGGAGGCCTAAGATCGTAGATTGCTTTAATACCATGTAAAATTGGTTTTCCCATACTCACTCATGGTAGGATCCATTGATTTATATAAAGAAGTTTATTACATAAGATGATATCAATTAGATACAGCAAATAGAGATTTTGTATCATATAACAACTAACTTGATTTTATCCTTATCATTATCCTCACTCTTGTTAGGTCCCAAATATTACCTCTCTAAATAGTTACCACTCTTGATCTAAAACCAATACAAAATTACCATCTTGATGCTTTGATTGGAAGCTTTTCAAATACCCCTGTTCAACGGAGAAATCCAAAATGATGATTCATGTACTGTTGGATCCCATTTCCGGACTCCAACTCTTAACAAAGTACCGTCATACTTGAGCGCGGTTACCTTGTAATTCTTCTTGCTTTGATACCCTAACTGTTGGCCCCCATTCCCAAAGCCCAACTTTTGGAGTCTTGAAAGCTTGTGCTTATTGCCCTATAGGTCATTTACTGTTATTCCATAATGATGATAATGTCACCTTGCAGGGTCAATAGTTGTCAGGACTTGGTTCCTGCCAAAACTTTACAAAATAAGTACATTCGGAATTCAATTCTTAATTATTGCATGGCTTATTACTAATGACTGATTCATGCATGAAAACACTAAATCTTATGCGCTTGTGGATTTTCGTGATAATTCTAAACTTTTTCTCTTTAATTACGTAAATATTTATACTTTAGCATTTGCTCGTTTCGTTATTTTGTTTTCGTACAACCTAATTTCAAAGCTGTAATGTAGACAGCATCAAAACACTCAAGTGGCATAAAATTATAGGACCTTGAATATTTGGTGCCACTTTTATGTTTCTTATACGTAATAGCATCATCATACCTAGAAACCTCTTAGTAGATGCTTGAAAGTTGGCTCCCAAGTCCTCCCGGCTTTGTATCTGACTTTATTTAAATTCTTATTTCTATATTTTAAAACAAGAATTACAAATTTACTCATAAAATATCACGTCTTTAAAATTATCAATTTGTACGATATAAGATGTAATTCATAGAAAGAAAAATTAAAATTATAACATAACAAAACTAGAATTTAATATTAAAAGTTTCTTAAATACTCATAAACATGCGTTTTATCAGTATTAGATTTCAAGTATCGACAAAATTTATCAATCAAGAGAAGCATAAAAATTAGCCTCCGGTAATGAATTCCAGGGGGCAAGAAGCCACTTTTGTTGAGAATTGCGATTGATTGTGATGCTCGAAAAAGAGAAACCAGATAATGCAACTTGCAAGAAAATAAAACATCCTTCACTACTCACTAGTCTTTTTTCTTGCTAAATAAATAAAAAGGCAAATTAAACGTTACAGGCCAATTGCAATAGACTGCCACTTGCCAAAAAAAGGCATACCCCAAATTGGTAAGATTAAGTTACTCTTTTTCGTTTTACGAGCCAAAAAACTTGATTAAACATGTTAATTAGACACCATAATTAACTTGTTTTTTCTTTTTTCTATGGATGCCTTACAGCCTTAGAGATAGAGAATATAACGGGGACAAAGATACTTTACGCAAATTATTAAATTCTTAAAATTGAGGCACATCATTTTTTTGTTGACCCCACATTGCCCATCTAAAAGCTTGTTATTTATGTTTCATTTTAATTCCTCTCCATAAATTAAGAAGACAAAGGCACCACTCCACAAGCTTGCTTAATTAGTGTCTAAGATTTCATTTTTAAACACTCCCAAACAAATTCAATCTTTTAAGTATGATCTCTTATTCTTAAAGTTGCAATTTATTTTTTAAAATAAAAAATGCTAAAACTTAGTTCTGAACCATGGCCGACACGATTCTTTCTCCATATTCATCAATTAATAAGGAGAGTACACTAACCTACTCTAACACCCACCGAAACCCGCCCTGTTTACAAGCATAGATCTAAGGGCCAAAAAAGACATCAACTGAATATTCTCACCTCTCCACCGTTGATCCTGAGATAAAAGTACTTGCTTGTGGAGCCACGGGTTGGATGGTGGCAGCCCATGAGTTATCAAAGACTAGCTAGGATAGGTGAACAAGTTCACCTGCGGAGCTGCTAATTATAGGTTGGTTTTTCTGAAAGATGCCATAAGTGGAGGCTCCATTTTAAGGATGGCCCAAGTTGGATGAAGGGATGGATCACTTATGACACGATCAATATCTATATAGATAGCTACAACTAATAATAATAACCAAGTCCAAGACACAATTATCACTTATTATATATATAATAGGTCCATTTTTTAGACATGGGATTATATACAATTCTCAATGAATTCTACTTTACATTTTTTAGACATGGGATTATATACAATTCTCAATGAATTCTACTTTACGGTATCAATGGTAGTTTTTAGTTGGTCATCTTAGAATTAACGAAATATTTTATATATTTGACAATTTAATATCATAATTTTGTTTTTATCTAAAAATATAAATTTAACCTTAAAGTTAATTTTAGTTACAGTTAATCTCTTAATTCTTTTATTAAATGGATATTAGTTTTTCCAATTAACTTAAACTTTTGAAAATCAAATAAAGTCAATAATAAAAATTGTGAATTTATTTTTAAAAAGAACAAAATACATATAAAGTGAAGTTCTTCTATGTTGTTTTATTATGATTCAACTCATTAATTAATAAATTTCTCAAAATGGACCAAAAGGAGCTAATTGTTTCATCATAATGGTGCAAGGACTGAGGAAGGGAGGTGCGGGCCACGGTGTCCTTGCGGTGGCAGAGGGGCGGCTCTTCCTTGCACGCAACTGGTGGAGAAGCAGTGATTGATTTGATTGATTGATTGACCTTTCAAATTTTTTACTTTTCTCAAATTGCAACAACATATTATGTTGTGTGTATCTTATTCTTCTAGCAAACAATCACCACCCTCCCTGACCCAGCCCCTCCAGTTGAGTTTCCCACAACATCCTCGAGTGTTCCCATTTTCTAGGCTTTTGTTGCCTTTTAATCCGTTGTTCATTACACCGTCTTCTATAGATGATTCGCCAAGGATAAGGAGTGATTCTAAGTTTCATTAAAAATTATTCATTTTCATAAATCAAATTATCATTAAGTCTCAATTGGCTTAACAAGCGTTATCAATTTTTATGCTAAGTTAAAATAAAATCACATTTCTATATATAGTTCCCTCCTAGGCTTAGGAAAACAACCCAAAAGATTGGTTGGAAAATGTAATATTAACTAATAAAAGTGAAACTGAAAAAGCTGAAAATGGAAAAGGCATACCAGCCTTGGAACTTTTCTCATAAAGAGTGAAGGGCACAGCTCCCACTCGTAGCTTTGGATCTTGGTCAAAACTGGCATTTAGAGCTTCTTAAGCCACATGAGTGTCATTGAATGGGGTGGACATGAAGTGATATAAGTAGGTGGGGTTTGTGCCTAACTCATAACAATGACAGAAAGGCAAGTATCTGGGGCTTGGCTAGCTGGTTTCAGATCGATCGTTTATGGATATTGAAATTCTGTGTAGTCTGTGTACATATATATATATACACGAGATTCTCTAGAGAGAGTACTCTGAGCTTTTGGTCATTCACAAGAGTCCTTACACTTCATAGATTACTTTTTGAACAATAAATTAAATTAATAATTTATCTATTGATAAAAGCGAGTCCCCTCCGCCAACTCCTGAGATTTTGCCAACTGCCAAGAGCATAATCTTTTTGGAGAGAGTAAAGCTCCCATGTGTATGTTTTTTTATTACTACTTCCGTCCAACGTAAGGCCCTGTCAAAATGTCAATGCCAAACTTCTGTTCAGGACTATTCCTTTCGTGACCCTGAAAATGCTTTTACTCCAGGCACGGTAGAAATCTGGGTCTGTTTCCAGTAACGATATTAATTGAATATACACCACTAAGATATGTTTGTACATTTAGTTTCTTTTACAGGATCAACTCACTTTTATATTACAATTTCGCATTATTATCCCATTTTTAAACAATAATAATAATAATTTAAACTACGATCATCATATTGCGTTGTAATTTAAAATTTTGAAAGGTCGTCTAGAAAAAGGTAGTTAACAATCAATAATATTGTGTACATTTTTACATATTTCATGTTATGCAACTGAAGTGAGATAGTTTTCCGTTACCTATGTATTTATTATGTGGCAGTGGTCGTAGAATCGTGTGTGTGTTTTAAACTAGTAGTAGTAGTACGTATCTCTTGTAACTTTCTCTGATATTAAATTCTTTAACACTGGCATCATCCATGCATGCACGTGAAGTTTCCCAAAACGTACCTTTCCCAGAAGTTGTTTTTTTTGGGTGACAGGTTTTATCGTTAAAGAAGTGGTCCTAAGAATTAGCTAGACATTGGAGATTTGTATTTGTCCTGCATCCTTTGTGTAATGAATATACCAAAAAGGTTGTCTTTGTGCTTCATGAAAATCAAGGTTTAATCTCTCACGAAGTGGTCCTGACTCCTCCTGGAATCGTGCTTTTCTCGACCATCATAAGCATGCAGGTCCCTATCCAGCTATCTTTCTCTCAAAGTCTTGGTTTTCTGAAACTTCCTCATTGACAGAATCCAACACTCACTCACATTACTATATATGTCACCAGTTAAGCTCTGTGTCGCTTGGTACTTCTACTACAAGGAACATCAATTGGACTAAGCTCGCATCCAGTTCACAGGCACTGGAGCCACCTCTTAACCCCACCTGATCAAAACAAGTCACTATGACGATTATATATTCATTCCATGCACTATTCACAAATGGTCTCCAATAAGATGCACCTAACAGCAACAACAGTGACCTAATACTATTGGGGGAACCAGAACATTCAAGTCATGGAAGAAATTATCTTTTTAAAGTTGAGTGGTCAACACATGAAGGCCCAGTTGAAATCCTAAATATTCAATGACGCAGATAAAGATCGTACATTTTTTATAAATTATCACAAATCCAAGTTATTAACTTATATAAATTATCATCAAAGCATTAACCTTGCATTTTCTCAATCACAAGTCAACTGTATTTGTGTCATCGAATCCATGCTTTGGAATGCGTGTTCAGGTCTCTATCAAGAAATACTCTGGTGAAGAAGATGTATAGCTTCTTCAATGGCAGCAGTAGTTGACAAAGCTAGATACTTTACTCATTGACTTGCCGAGCCAAGCACATAACACGGTAAACCTTAAGCCACGTTATAGAAGATTACAGACTAGTCCACTCAAAAAGTAAAACGAAAAAGCTGTGTAATTTACCCGATTGCGCACATTCTATCAGGATTGAGAGGGTGCCCCAAGTCGACAAAACACTGGTATTTGTTCTATCGTTGAGGGTCCGTGCTTCGTGGTTTTAAATTGTTATGTTGTAATTGGTTTCTTAGGCCGAAAGAAATTGATTACAATCACGTACCACATTAAACGACCGTCGCTTTTACTAGGCATAACCGGCAAATCGAAGCATAGCCACCCTTGCTTGATTATGATAAAATGTCATTTATGGGCTAGTAAGAAATGATTTGAAGATTATTTAAGAACACTAAATAATCCACAAATCATATATCTTAAATAGATTAAGAGATAGAGTGACTTGAAAAATTATTACTGACAATTAAATTATTAATCACTTTGAAAATAATTAATGTGTAGTTAAGATCCTAGTCCAAACTAATATGTTAAATTTAAGTAATTAAAAATCTAATCAATTTAAAAGTAAAGCAACATCATTTTAGTCCATTAATTTTTAAATTATTCAAAAAAATTATTATTTCATTAAATTTTAATAAAATAATATTTTTATTTGAATCCGTTTAAATAATTTCAAATAAAATCAACTCTATTCAACTTATATTTAATTTAAATTTTGATTAATTTAAATTTAATTTATTAACTTTAGATTAGATTTAGCCCTATTTATCAATCCTAATTACAGTATTAGATCCGTGGGATGATAAGTTACCATCTGCAATTATATATATATATATATATATATATATTCGGTAATGGACTTGTTACAACAAACTCACATGCCTCGTATTTGCAGCATCCAAGAATACGCACAAGAAGGAATCTATGACCAGAAAGCAAAAAAGAAAGACGCCGGTATTTTTGAAATCTAGATTTTCTTGACTGTCCCCCACTTTCTCTGCGGTTACATTGGAAATTGGTCACGCAGTGGCGAAGACGCCCTTCTTTTTGAAATCTAGATTTTGTCTAACAAAAAATGCTTAAAATTTTTTTTTTTTGTGGAGGACACTCATTAAAGTAATCATAATTAATTTTCATTAACTAAAATTGACATTTTATAACGAAATATATTTTATTAAGTTAAAAGTCTGAATGGCACACTAACATTTCTTAAATAATTTAGATTAAATATTATTGTTATATATATAATATTATATTAGGTTTATATTAATTTTTTATAACTGAATTGGTAATTTGATTTATATAACGCCACAATTAAACAGTATAACTTACCAAAATTTGATACAATTTTAAAAATAATTTTTGATATTAATTAAAAATATGAATTGTATTTAATATTTGGCAAAAAATTTTAATAAATTTATACCGTTATTTTTGCTCTTTTGTATATTCAATATATAATAAATATTATTTTAAGAATATTATAATATAAATTAATATCAGGTAAGAATTTACTTATTTTTTAAAATATTAAAGTAAAACGTCAACCACCAAGTTTCTAATTCATGGCTGATACTAAAAATTTTACTGATATA
Source organism: Erythroxylum kapplerianum (assembly GCA_025434765.2). NCBI lineage: Eukaryota > Viridiplantae > Streptophyta > Magnoliopsida > Malpighiales > Erythroxylaceae > Erythroxylum > Erythroxylum kapplerianum. The sequence goes on along the minus strand of JANSVI020001046.1, from coordinate 470,735 downwards.
AGCTTATCAAAATTCAGTTTGAAGTAGATGGCCTCGTTGACATTTAGCGCACAGTACAGTTATTCCGTTACCCAAAAAGAAAAAAGCACTCAGTCATTCGCAAATAATAAGAAAGAATGTCAAAAAGTACTTTAGGATTGTTGGTGACATAGACGCTGAGTTAGTGACAGACAGCGATATGCATCTTTTCACAAATCAATCTTAATAATAAATAACAAATATTTTATAAAATTAAAAATATATAAATCAAAATAGCTAAATATCGAGTATTTGACTTTCATTATTTAAATAATTTCACGCATTCTTTTTCAAACTCTTGAAGTTATTTAAATAAGTTCTTTGTATGATGACCACTTATTTCTTATTTATCTTTTAATAAATTAAATAAATTTTATATTATGTATACTTTCTTAACTAATCTTATATTTATATGAAAATTTAAATAAATCTATTAGTCACAGTTAATAAGAAATTTTGAATTACATAAATGAATATATTTTTAAATAAATTTACTAAATTTAAAATCATTTTATTAGATTAATTAGTCAAGATCATTTTAGTACATGTATTTAATCTATAATATTTAAGAAAACAGGATAAAAGGAATTAGTTCGGAGAAATATTTAACTTACAAATATAAAAGTGATAATTAAATGACAATTTTTTTAAAAATTGCTTGATTTTAATTCGTGTATTCATTATTTTAGCGAATTTGTTTTCTTGTGGAATCCCTCCATTAAAATATGTCTTCGAAGAAGAAAAAAGAAGTGAGAATAGAATTAAAAAAGCAAATAACAATATGAGAAAATGGACAATGGAATAATGAGTGCTAATACCATCGCAATTGCATATATACGAGATCATTGTTGAAAACTTACAAGTGGAAAGCAGCACATGTGCTGAGGGGGGTGGAGTAAGGATTCGCAAATAACATTACATATACATACACGAGATATTGCTGATACTAATTTAACAGTTGGTATCAAACAAACATAGAATATGTTTGTCCTACGGATTCTGAACTTGTGGGTTCGCACGAGCTGGGACTGGTATATAAGTGGTTGGATTAGGGACAGGTTTTGTAGCTGATGATTTTTTCTGAACCACTTCCACTTTCTTCATGGTGCTCCCTGAACTTGGCTTATAGGGAGGATCCAAAACCCTGGTGGGTGATATAGGTGAAGCTGCGGTGAGAATCAAGAGTATTACAATCATGGCTTGAACGAGGGCTTTCATGTTTCTGATCAATACAAAAGAGGGAAGGATTAGATATTAGAGTATAGTTGCTAGAAGGGCGGAATGTATATCATATTTGCCTCCATACGCGGGTGCTTAAATACACCAAAAAAGTTGGCTTTCTGGAAATTGCTCCATAAATTCCTGGAAAGAGGGGATTATGTTACATTGGCTTGTCAATGAAGGAAACTTTATAATTGCATCATATATAATTTACCTCAATCTATTTTGTCTACTCTTTTTTAAATCAAAAAATTCATAATTATAATTAGATTTGATCTTCAGTAAAACAAATATGTGATAATCTTATTCTAGCATTGCTAATTAAATATTAGGTGGTAATATCATTTTGTTAAAGAATATGTGATAATTATTCAATTATTTTTATTACGTGCATAGTCATATTTTCATCAATTTGCTTGGGGATAGAGATTAAACTTATCAAGCGTTTAATGTAGTTTCAGAGAAACCCTCCTCTCAAATGCAATTTAAACTCGAGCGGATGCAACTAGCTGGTAAAGTTAAATTTGATGTGTTACCAATTTGAATACGATAAAAAAAAGAAAATAAAAAATTTGTCTGGTTAAAGCAGCTAAAAGGAAAAATGAAGTTGGCCTGGCACAAGTAGACGATTCCCACGACCATCCCACTCCACACGCAGGGGTCCTTATCTTCACCCACAACAGAACCACTCTTCCTCTGTCCATGCCTAAAATATATCTTTACCTCATCAATGATCTCAACACAACTTTAAATTAGTTTTTTAATAGTAATTATAACGGATAGAGAAAATTTGTCTTGTAGTGACGCAAATAGAAGAGAAGCGAAATTGTGGATCTCACTGGAGTTAGTTTGAATTGGAAAAAGAGAATTTGGATACCAAAACTACCGTTAAATAAGTTGAGTCATTAGTTTCAATTTCATGTATTGATTATTGAATTTTTTGTATTTTAATTTAATACTAGCGTTGTTTCTCATTTTTGTTAATTATAGATAAAAAAACAAATGGAATCATCTTATGTTTATTGTCATCCCATAAGTAACCGAGTTTTAAAATAGAAGTGTCATTAAATTTGACATAATTTAAAAGGTTACATATTTATTTTCTATTTTTCAAAGTTGAGACTATTATTAAAAAATCAGAAGTAATTTACCCATGTATAGATACTGTGAACTTAGCAAGATGGAGTACTAAGGCTTGCTCTCTTATTCTAGATATGCATACATCAATATGGATAAATATATGATCAAATTGGGTCTAATTTCATCCCAAAGGGTATTCCAAGAGAAATAAGATTGTTCAAAATTTGTAGGACTTATTAGGTTCTTACTCTATGTTAATAAAAAAAAAAGGAATATACATTTAACTATATGACCGAAAAATTGTAGTTTAATTATCTTAAAGAAATTCTGGACATTGTGACTAAGGATCACATGTTTCATGAGCTCTATCAACCTGATTTCAATAAATAAAAATTAAATGCATGTACGATGATTTGAAAATAAATCTGACTTATTAGTAATACAAAAGTAAAATGGTTTGTTGTAAATCAATTACATCAAGTTAGTATCAGTCAGAGGATGAACCTCGAAACTAAATTGATTAAATCATACTAAAAATCAATATTTAGATATTTCTGTTTAATAACAGTTGAATCCCTTACCATTATGAAGTTATTTTCTGCCCAAGGTATAAAAGGCCCTTGGTCTCTTATTCATATACGCCCGATGAAACAGTATGTTATGCCTGAATTACAAGCACGGATTTTTTCCTCGAATACTCCTAAGCCGATATTTCTTACGTAGATTCCAAAAGGTAACCACATTGTTACTATATATGTTGTGAGTCAGAATATTACTGAAGAAGGAAACTGAAGACGCAATTTTGTGAAGACAATAAGTTCATTAGTGAATACCCAAGTAAAAGGTGACAGAGCCGACAGAAGTGAAGGAAATTCATATATAGCTGCGTTGAATCATTATGTGGAAATTTAAGTCAGTTGTCGGCCTGTATGATGTTATCTTTATAGAGGATCAAACCATTGAAGATATTGACAAGATAGAGAAGCCAAGACATTCTAATTCTGGTAACCTGATTGATCTTGATCCTATTTCTCAAATTGGTGCTCATGATGATATCCAGAATCAT